>JABUQX010123104.1:0-21577 GCA_015478945.1 Trachelipus rathkii
GGTTGTCTGTAGGGATCTATATTTGTGTTATATTTCCTCTGGACAGAAATCATTTGAAGTTTTTAATATAAGAAGTATTGACGAAGGGAAATTTGTAAGTGATATTTTTGTATGTGAAACCGACGATAATGTGGTGTGGAGAGTTTGAGATGTATTAAAAGCATCATGGCTAGTTGAGTTGGTGATTGTTTGATGGTGTTTGGTTAAGATTTTTTTATACACCAGAGTTATGTTATTTTGTTGTAGTAAGGGGAGAAGAGATCTTAAAGGCGTTTTTAAGTGTTGGTTTGAAATGTTTTTTTGCAGTGAAAATGTTTTGTAAAATCAGTTGTATCTCCAGTAGAAAATAAAAGAAATTTATCCTCTGGATCAGAAATCAGCGTAGAATTTTTATTTATTCATTATTTGTAAGTTAGTTTTTTGAAAATATTTAAGACAACTAACTTTTTTGCCTCCTCTTTTTAACATTTATGTGAGTATGTTTGCTATTTTGTTTAATGAGCAAGATAAATTAAAATTATTCGTAGGTAATTAATTTATCTTCAAATTCTTTGGCATTCTTTTTCATTAAAATAAGTAGAACTTTTATTTTTAATTGGCGGATCTGCCAAAAAACAGTGTTTGATTCTATTCTAGTATTCAAGAATGTTCATTTATGACATATTAATATATTTGAGTGGAAAGTAGTATCAACAGAGGAGTCTGAAAGCATAAAAGATAAGGAAAAGAGAAGAATTGAGTAACTGAAAATTGAAGATTTGAATTTACTACAGGATGCAATAATAATTGTCCAAGAAAACGGCAAAAAAGTGGCAACTACTTATTTCTTTCACATTTCATAAGTTATTATATTATTTCTGGTTGAAATCACGTCATTTACTTTATGACCTTAACAGAGAACCCACGAAGAAAAATGTTAAATGCAAATGTAAAGGAGTTACCTCATCTAGTGACTTATATAATCCACAAACATTCAAACAGTGAAGTATGTTTATATATTAATTGAATAGAATTTGCTATACATATGGTTCTAGGAGAAAGATTTATTTGATGTCATTTTACTGAAATCAATTGTGCAACGCCCATTATTAGTGAAAGTGTGATAACTATTAATCATTTTCATTAAACCATATAACGATGAAAACGTCGACTTTGAGTCGCTATTTTTTATAATTTAAAAAGGAATTAAATTTAAATTTAAAAACAGGAGGGGTTAGCATAGCTTAGATCTGACGCATTACCCTTATAATAAATGTTTATAATAGGAGTGTTGATAAAGTTTGGCATTTCCTTATTTCTAATCTCAGAATTTGTGCGTGTAATTGAAAAAAACTTTTAAGGAACAACAGAAATGGAAATAAGGGAGAAGGCCACACAGAGAACGAACATGAAGAATTAAAGTCACTATATTAATTTATACAGATGAACAATACACGATAAAAAAAACAAAATAACCAAAAAGAAAAACATAACACCGACAGTAAATCACAACACTAAAAAAGAACCCACAGCCACATTACTAACTATATAATTATTTTCCACTACTAACGGTGAAAAAAAAAAAAAACTTTCTACTCATAATTAAAAATCATATATATAATAGTAATCATTATTTATTAGACAACGATACAATAGTACCTATATACTATTATAAAGATACTAATTATTCTTAAGTATCCTACCAGAAACGGTCTTGTGTGTGTGTGTGTGTGTGTGAGTTGTAATTGCATCATATAAGATTTTTATCAAAGTTTTGTAATATATAAATTTTTCTACTATTTCGAATATCTTTTCCTGATGTATAATTACCATAAGATTCCTTAATAATATATATTAATTTAGTTATATTATAATTGTAGAGGTTGAGACTTATAATTTTTACATATATAATTATATATGGTAGAGTGGGCGTATACCATGGAGGGGGGTAGTTAACTCATTTTCTTATTTGGATAAATATGTAAAAATTCAAAATAATATTTGTACGAAGGTGTTTTTGTGAAGATGATGTTTTTATTGGTCCATCCGCAGTTTTTACTAATGTTATCTATCCCAAAAGTACGATTGAAAAAAAGCATGAATTCATTAATTTTAATAATTTAAGTTTGAAAATAATTTAGTATTATATATTTTAAAGAGTTTTTAAAATGTTTTTTTTTGTTTAGTATTTTATAAGAAAGAAGCTAAAAAAATAGTTGATGTGAATCTTTATCAGATGCGATTATGGTCTTATAATGAATTTCTTCTAACGCTACCTTAGTCGACTATCGTCGTTAGCATAATTTATGGATGAGCTGAAACCCAACATGACGCCTACATTATCCAATCCACTCGGAATGAGTAGTAAACTGTCTTGAATAATTCCAGTTTTATAAGACAATTAAATAAAACATTAATAAATATATAATATACATATAAAATTCAAATTTGAAGAAGAGATTTAAAAAGTTGAACATTTAAGATTTCGCTACAGAACTAATACTTGCTTTGACAGTACACTATCGTAATATAACATTTCAAGAACTTCTAAGGTTCACCTCGCATGAACGGAATCTTTATATCTTTGAATCTCTTACTTGATTAACTTTACGAATATAGTGACTATGCTGGTAGAATGTTGAGATTGAAACATAGTAAATACCTTTTTACTAAATTGCGAATTACGATAAGATATGACGTTTAGAAGTAGTATGATAAAATGATTGATAACTTTGTAAGTTCTGGTAACTTCATGGAGTATACAAAAATAGATGTGTGGTGAGTGTATACTAAATTGGTTCTGTATTTATAACATTCTTCTGATTCCAGTCGTACTTGTGGCATTTTGTAGCAAATTCGAAACTATTACCTATATGGACTTAATAGGTTTTTTAACAGATACATTGAAAATAAATTAAACTTGTTTAGAAGCATAGAATTTTAATGCGGTTTTGAAGTTTCCAGAAGGGATTCGGGTGGTAAAATAAAATTGATCGCATTGATATGTTTTTAAGAAAAATCTATTGGTTTCGTGATAACGTGTGTTATTCCAGTTGGTCCAGTTGCGGGTTTATCTCGAAGGTCGAATGTACGTATTATCATGATGTGAAGGCTTAAATAGGTAATGGGGAAACTTATATAATAAGCTTCCATATTTTAACTTGTTGTATAGCATAATTATGTTAATTTGGTAATTAATGACTATATTAACATTATTCCGTAAACTTAATATATATTAATAAATTTGATCAATAAAGTCACATTTGGATCGATTTAAAAAGAAGAATAACAGTGGAAGGTAAAGAATATGTTCTTTTAAGTGGGATATATTGTGCATTTGAGTTAAATGAGGAAACATATTGATGATGATTAAAGCATGGTATATTCAACTTAAAAAAAGTTGGTTTACAAGTTATCTATTTAACTGCAATAGAGTTTTAAGATTAATATAATCTATATTTATTATTTATAACATATTTTACATCTAAACTAAAAGGACGAAGTAAAAATAAATTATGGATGGTATGATAGACTTGATAATCGGGATACGTTGAAATATAAAATGTTTTATTGAAATAATCTTTTGATGTTGCCTCATATATACGTAAGTAGTAAAGAATTGTCGAAGGTTTCTCGTTTGCATAATTTGGAGTCCTCAGAATTACCAATTCTTCTTCTTCGGATGCGATTAATCTCACTCTCTTTCATATACACATACATACATATATGTTTTTTGTTTAGATCTAAATACTAAATTAGAGGATTATGAAATTTTAAATAATATACATCTATTAGAAAAGAAGGGATACGGGGGTGAAACAATGGTGATCGTAGCCTTGGAAAGGCAATAGATTGCATTTAAAATGACTCTTTTTCGAAAAATTTTTTTCTGGTTGAGGGACTAGCTAAGTGAGTAAGAATCGAGAATGATTGTATCTTTCGAAAAAATGGTGTGTTCAATACCCGGAGAAGGACACGTTTATTTACTTAAAATTTATGAAATATTTGTTTCCGATCTATAGTGAAAGTCAAATTTGTTCAAATAATTTAAAATATATTGTTTATTTTATTATATATAATTCTTCACCTATATTGCATGCAATAATTGTAATTATAATATATATGATATAGTATATTTATATATATATAATATATATATAATATTATAGTTTCTTATATGCTTTGGCTTCATCTGAATATATTATATGATATTATATATTACTCCATATATATTAATAGTAGGTATTTATAATATATATATATATATTATAATTATATATATTTATATATATACTTATATAATTATATTATAAGACCAGATATGTTTGGATAAAACTTTGGTTTTAAAATATAGGGTAAGGTTAAATCTGGGAACTAATGTTATGTAAAATTTGTAATGCAGAGATGCATTATTCATATCAAATCATAGTATATTATACTAATTATAATATTATAATATGTATATACTATAATATATCATATATTAATATATATTATATATAAGTATTATATATATTTATATATATATATCATATATATAAATTAATATATATATATATAGTATATAATATATTTATATATAAGTAACAGATATCCAATAACTTGAGATAATATAACTTATATACTATATATTAGTAACTTACATTATATATATATATTAGATCATATAATATAAAAATGGAGAATTTATTTATGTGTGTGTGTATGGTTGAGTGTGTTATTTATTCTGCACTTTAACTGAAGTGTGAGTAAAGAATGATGTTTGAATAGGATTGATCGAATGCATTAGGAGTGTGTTAAGAGAATTGAAATTAAATTTATCGAAAAGAGATTTTAGTATTAAAAACAATTTTGCGTTGGAATTAGGATAGCCCTACAGGGTGAATAAAAGCAATGTTTTAAGGAATTTGATTCAATTTCTTGTGCATTGAAAAAATTTAAAAATTTAACATCTCACTTTACTAAAGCATTAGCTTCAATGTTGCCGAGAATAATTTGGATTCACTTAGTTGCATAGCCTCGGACAACACGAGTTCAATGGCATCTTTTTAATGTAACAACAAATATCAAATGAATACGCATAATCACCGATAAATGGAATGAGAAAATAGAAAAAAGTATCAGAAATGCTAATCGTGGTTAAAAGATCGCTAAACGAATAAGGACAATCATTAAAAGATCGCTAAACGAATAAGGACAATCATTAAAAAATTGCTAAATAGAGGTTTGTAATTACTATCAAACGCGTCATTAAATAGATGACCAATAGAAGTAAAAGTGCTTAAATATCTTACGGATAACGACAGATCACTAAGAGTATATAGGTATATCTGTGTTAAAAGTTCTTTGAATTAAATATAGAATACCGGTTCATTGGGGGTGGCGGAAATGTAGAAGGATCTATTCAAAATGTTATCTTAACGGAAATACTGTTTCATAAATCTATTGATAATATTTTTTGAAATGCCATAGTCAAATTCTAAAGGTAATTACATTCATATTGTAATGTTATTATTAAGATAATATAAATATAAATGTTATGGCATTTCTTTTTTTTAATTTATTTATGCATTTATGGTTTAGTTGCTAATTATTGATCCACTATATTCAGGTGACTTAACTATGTTAATATAGATCCATTTTTACTGATATTATATATTATTATTTATTATTTTTTAATTGTTATTTGTTAAAATGATATGAACTAGCACATCTCTTATATATTGATTTATTACTATACTAAAAATTTCACACATCTCAATATTATTTAACATATAATAATGAAACTAATGTTGAATAGAACATGTGTGATAGGTTCAAACCTGAGACAAAAAACTTGAGATCATCTTACTATGTTTAATTAATAAATAATTATAAATAAATTTTAAGTATGGATAATATTCTATATACTAAAATTACAAAATAAATGTAATAGTTAGTGAAATATTTCTTTAGTAACTGAATGGGAAAAGTGCATCAGCAGATACTACGTAATAAATTATATTATTTGTCATGAAGCTAAGTAAAGTTGCAAAAATTTCTTGAAACTAAGTTTAAAAATGCTAGTTAATTACAATGATTAAATATTTAACAGCAACATGCTAAATATGTATATGATCATGTAAAAATGTTAAATACTAATGATAAGGACCGAACTGAAGTCGAAGTACCGAGTTAATGTAAAGGCGTTACTGTACACCTCCTTCTCGTGTATCAATTCAGCGCTTTTATCACCAGATTGCTCTTGACCTATGTACTCGCATATCACATCGTATTAAGAATGATCCCTCTGCCCACCCCTCTTGTCGCTCTTTCTTATTATTCTAAACCGACTTATTTTTGCGTCCGTCGAACACGCTCTAACGCTAACAATTTACTCGTAACGATGCACTAATTCCACTGGTCTACATTATCTATTCCCGTTACTATTATTTCACTTATAGGCACCTATCATTACGGGTACTCCGTATTGGTGGGTGATATCTTGTTGGCGTTGTTTATTTTTGAAGACTCCGCTCCTCTTGGCCTGCTCCTGTGACTTATTATAGTATTATGCTGTACGCGGGGCTGCTCATCAGGTTATTCTACCCGCTATTAGCAATTACTATCAACGGTGGGAGGCCGTCCGTTCCCCTGATATGGCTGCTGTAATGACCGTATAAGGGTTGCCCTTTATACTCACGCTTTCTACTGTACTTTCACTCTATTACGCATAGGCGGGCTGTCCTTTTGTGGGTGGGCTGTGCTCCTGGCCCCTCTCCAGGGGTTCCGGCCTGGCGCAGCTGTGTTCTCGCGCCCGTTCCACTTGCGATATTATATAATATAGTGCGGCTAGCCTCTTTTATATATATATATATTAGTATACGCTGGCTTCTTGGTGGCCTTATGGGTTCCTATTCATCGGAAATAATACTCTTTAGTGATTAACTCTATCCTTACCTTAATATAACTATTTAGCCTTTAGCTGCTATATCTGCCGCTATTGCTGGTTTTAATATAATTATAAGCCGGAAGTATATCACTATTACTTCCCTATTATGTGTTCAGGCACACACTCTATATCAGATTGTATCGTGAGCGACAAGGTCGCGTGCAAGACCACACGTGTCTTGGCTCGCCGGGCTGGCTACGCTCAGCGCGGGGCAGGTGTGGTAGATGACCACCTGATGCACTATGATACATGCACGCTCTCTGAACCATGCACCATTGATAGGTCTCTTTAGTGATAGACTGTCTGACTTTATTTGATTACAATATTATTTTTATTATTACTTAAATTTTTCTTTATTACTTAAAAGATTAGAACTAAAATTTTTTGGTAAACTGTGGGAATAATTCCGAAGGGGGGGGGTTTTGACAACTTCACCTTGTTTTACGTCGGTTATATAACCTCGAGTGTATATACGCGCCCTACCTGCTTGTAGTATTATATTTTTTACATCCTATACTAACTAAGTCATACTTACCCCCCATTATGTTTATTATAACTGTAGCTACCCCTTTGCCCCTTCACCACCTAGTTCTATTGACTATCCTTACTACCTATTTTATCTGTTTCTTTATTCCTCTTAGTCTTCTATTACTACTCCCTTCTACGTTCCATTATTAAGATTAAACTCCCCCCCTTATTTCTATATATATCTAATGAATCAAAAAGGGAGTGTCATTGGAGTAGGATATACCCATCCATCTACTTCGGATAATACCCGGCTCTATTTATTTCCTCCTCTACATATATAATACTATATCTTAATATTAATATATATACTATAATATATATATATATATATAATAATGAATGGCTAAATTACTTATGTTATGGAGTAAAAATCTAGTGTAATCTATCTCCTTCGCTTAAAATAGAAATAGGTTGATGTTTTTTCATTTTATAATAGTGTGATTCTATAATGCGGAAGAGGGGAAAGAAAGGGTTCATGACTAACTGGGAGTTGGAGGGTAGTCAGTAAGCATTAATTAGTTTGGTCCTGAAATGTCTGGATACTTTTGATAGCTAACTGCATTAATGGCTTCGAATTTTATTAATTTTTTAAAATTTTTCCAGTGGATGAAAGGAATTTTTTTTAAGTTTTGGCAGATGTGTAAAGATGAGGAAGAACTTGGCAATTGTTCTTGAACAAGTTGGTAGCCTTTCACACAAGCTCAGCTGGGCGAAAGTATACGACGGTGAGAGGTCGTTTTGAATACTCCAATCTTCTGCGTTTTCTGGAATGATTGAGAGGTAGTATAGGATAAGCTGTAGTTTCATCCATTAAACATGTGTCAGATGTATCATTTTTTATAGAAAATTCCTTGACCCTTTAATAAAATGGCAAAGTTGAAAAGCGGAAGATCATAACGGTTGTTGCACTAGGAGCGATATGGAAGGACGCTTGTATTCGGAGGAGGAGGAAATTTTAAATTGACGGGTAGAAAAGGGAGTTTTTTTATTTGATCACCCAGATCTTAACATATAGATGTGGATCAGTAGCGCGCACCGTAAAATATAGAAAGTACTCGAGCTTGAATTATTGAATATAATAAATTAAACCATAAGGTGCCAAGCTTTAAAAAAATTAAAAGTTTACATTGCCATTTTGTGATGGGAAGTTGTAAGTAGTGACTTGTATGAAAGTGATCTCGTAAAGTAGGCTCTTTCTGAAAGGAGACAATAGTTTGTGAGGACACGACATTGCTAGCTCTCTGAGATAGGTTATCCTATCCCCATGATTCGTTGCCACGCGATTGGGATCCCTCTAGAGAGAACTGTTGGCTATGCGACATGGAAAGGATGATCCGGAGTAAGGGCAATTTCAAATTTAAATATCTGTAGCGAGAAGCCAGAGTACACAGCGCTGACAGTCATGATCCGCGACCGCTCATAGCCGCGCGAGAGCCGCAATACTGTAGGGCAACTAAAACATAGCGTTACCTGATGCATCGATTAGATGCGACGGAAGTTGACTTGCCGCTGCGCGGTGCATTTGGAGTCTAGGGTAGCTATATGTGTCCTACCAAGTAATCCGGGTTTCATATTAATTTCCAGCGTCCCATTCTATTATAATATCTGTTTAACACCCCAATACATGCCTCACGCACCAAAAGCTATATCACACTGAGCCTGTGACACACATAACATTCCTGGTCTGAACATATATAATAACTATTTGGAAACCTCAATCACAATGGTTGCTAAGGTGATCTCAAAGAAGCTGGGTGTTTTGTTCAGGTTGCAGCAGTTTCTTTCTTACAAACAGTTATTCCAATTATATAAGGGTCATTTCCGCTCTTGTATGGAGTATTGTTTCCAAATTTGGGGTGACTCTATGATAGGGTTGAGTCTAAATACTAAAAGTTTAAAAAAGTGTCCCCTAGTTTCTAACTCCTTTGACCCTCTATCTCTGTGACATGACGTTGGTGCTTTATCTCTTTACTATAGTTTTACACGGAGTACTCGAGGGAGTTGACTTTTCTACTCAATTGCGCCGCCTCGTAACACAAGGGGAGCCTTGCATTCTCACGAATTCTTTGTAAATATTGGCTACTCCAGTCTGGTTGGTTGAGGTGACTCCTTCTTTCCATCCACCTTCTTTCTTCTGTGGAACTTTTTCTGCCTTATATTGTTTTCCTGCTCGTACTTTAATCTCTCTTTCTTCAAGTCCCCCGTTTGCTGTTTAGGATTTTTCTCATTATTATTATTTTTTATTTTATTATTCTACCCCTTCTTGAAAAGGGCTCTTCCCGGGAGTGGTGGTTATATTATATTAACTATAATATATTATATATATATTAACTATATATTAGTATATAATATTATATAAATAATTATAATATAAATATCGTTAATAATATTATATATATATAATTATATATATATTTATTATTATATAGATTAATTATTATTACTATAATAATATATATATTATATAATTATATATCTATTAGAGTTATATATGCACTTAGTAATAACGTTTTTGACACTGTGCATTTCTCTCTCTCTCTCCTTTCTCTCTCTCTCTGCTCTCTATATATATATAATTATTAAGATATATAATTATATATTATATATATATATATAGTATATTATATTAGGACTATATATATATATATATTAATATATATTAGTATGTATATATATATTATATTATTATATATATAATTATATATTATAGTTTAATGCATTTTATCCCAAACTGGGGTAAATTATATGTAGGCGTTAATGTAATATAATTTACTTTATGTAATTTAGTATATATATAATATATATATATATTAATATATATATAGTATTTATATTAATTTTAGAATATAATTTTAAGGTATTATATATTTATATATTAGTGATGCAGGTAACAATCCGCGCAGCCGCATCCGCGGAGCATCCGCGCGAATTATTAAGATCGCTGGCATCCGGGGCATCCTGGCTTTGCTGCGGATTTATATTAGTATTGTATATATTATTATTTATATATACTATATATATATATTTAGAGATATATAATATATAATTTATATATATATATATTAGGATATATATTATTATATATGTATAACAGTATAATATAATATATATATATATATATATTTTATGATATATATATTTTTATATACTTATTATTGTATAATATATAAGTATATATATATATATAATATACTATATTATAATATTATATGATATTAGTGATGCAGGTAATCCGCATTCGCATCCCGCATTATTAAAGATCCGCATCGCATCCGCGCTTGCCTGGCGGATTTGTTCGCGCGGACTATTTTTGTCGAAGATTTGATAAAGAATTTATAAACTAAAATATACTTAAGATTATCTGAAGAACGAACTTTAAATGAGAGACGGCTCAACTGACTGTTGTATGATGATCATGATTACAGGCATGAAGTTCAATAATACATTTAGTCAACAGAGTCACAGAGATTAGGGATGCAAAAAATCAGCGCTCGTACAGGTCTGTCTCGCGATGTAAATATTAATTAACGGTAAGAGCATTTTTGACCATACTTCAAATGAAATGATGACGGTTTAAAAAATGAATGAAGATGTAATAAAAGAGCTAGAAAAAGCTTTGGTTCTGTGGAAATTAATATTCATACTATTGCAACTACTTAGATCCGTTTTAAAATCAAGTTTTTTTTTGTTACACAATAATTAGACAAGTTAAATTGTAGTCTTTGAGTTATG
Source organism: Trachelipus rathkii (assembly GCA_015478945.1). NCBI lineage: Eukaryota > Metazoa > Arthropoda > Malacostraca > Isopoda > Trachelipodidae > Trachelipus > Trachelipus rathkii. Next base: position 11,171 of record JABUQX010123104.1, read on the forward strand.
CAGTTGAAAAAACTCTACACTCATGCCACACGCTCACTATTAATTTCTACATTAAAAAGGGTCCAGTCAGAAGACATGCACTCTACAAGTTAATCATAACAGATTCACTGGAGAATTTCTGCAGTCCAGTAATAAACATATTACCAAAAGAATGTAGTGCAAATGATTGAAAACTATCACACAAGAGAACGACTAGGTACAATGATGATCCATTAGTTGGTGGAAATTACAATGTTTACCACGCGTTAGTAACTTACAAGGAATACTTGCTTCTCTCAACTAAGTGTTTCCAAGTGAGAGAATATTTAGCATGCTTAGATAATAATAATAGTGATAAAGAGAAACAGACTATCAGCAGAAAAGACTGAAAAATTGAAGTTTCTAGCTGGGGCTTCCTATAAGTAGTTGGGAGTACTTAGATAGAAAGTGGGACGTACATGAAATACGTTCATGTAGATACGTACACGTGTGTACGCAAGCATGTAAATACGTACATGTGTACTCGCGCGTAGCGCGCGTACACGTGATAGTAAATAATGTATTTATTATTATGTTGATTATTTATATATATATATATAATTATTAATTATTATTATTACCCCCTTCCCCTTTTCCCATGTTCTTTTATGTATATATTTACATATGTGTGCCAACCGTAGGTGACCAGCGAGTGTATGTTGAATTGACGCAGGTCATTCACATTACGATTTGTTCATATCCCACATTATATTATGATGCTACCATACATTCACTATACTACATGTACACACACACACTACACACCACACACACACACACACACACACAGCACAAACAACGCTGACTACTCACGTTTTACAAACCTTCCCGTCTTTCTCTTCTAATCAGTCCATCTCTCTTTTAACCACCGCTATTTCTTTCTCGTTCAAGTTACTACTAGAATTCTACCCCCCTTTTGATGTTGTCATGACTACATCATCATGGCCCTACCCCTTTTGTCTTTCTCTCTTCGCACACCACCTTACGTTTCGCGCGCAGCGGCCGTTTTATTTCGCCGTCGACTTGGTCTGCAGTCGCTTTGCACGTGCCCCGCTTCCTGCTTGCACCGCTCTGCGCGCCATGACAGGTTTCGGCGGCGTTTTGGTAATAGGCTGGGTTCGTCTTTGTTCGCCATCGGGTCGTTGAGGAATGGGGGTTTTTTATCTTCTCCACCACCTTTCACTATTCTCTTTAATCCACTATAAAAATTGAGACAGGATGGGAATCGAATACCCGTCCTTTATCGGTGCTCGAGCACGGGATTGAGAGTCAGTTGTCGGGAGACGTATTGACCGTGCTCGAAGTCGGCCTGAAGTCTCAGTATAGCTTTAATAAAATAAATACGACTTCGAGCTCTAAATGTGTATTATAGACTTAAATAATAGAATAAATAATTGTCCCATGTCTTTTTTTTTTCGACTTTAAGAAGCAATTATAGTTATAAATTACCATAGAACATCAAAGGGATTAAAAGCTTACCTTTTCCTCGGATGATTAATTTTATCTTTGCCTGAGGGTATAAAAGAAAGACGGGTTTCTTGGTCAAAATGAAAGCTGTTAGTTTATTATATTATATATATATATATATATATATTATATATAGTTATATATGTTAATATAATAGTTATAATCAATATGTATTTTTGATTATTATAATAAACATATATTTTTATTTTATTGTAATAACACAAAACCACCCACATAATGTACGTATATATATATATATATATATATAAATATAATTATGAAAGCATTTGATAATATGAAGTTTGATCTATACAGCTATTTAAGTATTATAAATCATATATATATATGAGCTATACTAGGAGATACAAATTCTTTCTATATAATATTAATATATATAATTAAATATGATATACTTTAATATAATAAAGTGTATATATAACAATAATATATATATATATATATATATATATATATAACTATGATATATGGGTCATATATAGTGTATAAGTATAGGCGGCTTAAGGAAGATTTGATCTTTAAAAGTGGATTTTCTTTTGAAAGAACTCAAAAATATATTTAAATAGATTAAATGAATAATTATTATTATTATTTCTTCTTCTTCTTTTCTGGCTTCTCTTTTTGCTTTAATCCTCGTAGTTTTTAATCCTAATCCTCAAATCCAGGTTCAGACAATTATTCTTGGGCTTCAGCGTCTTTTCTTCTTCTCTTCTTCTTCTTATTCTTTCTAAATTTTATATATTTTTCATTTGAAAAATGCTAATTCACATAGTAATGAATACGATGTATTGGTCAACCATGAATTTTGAAGAGAGAGAGAGAGAGAGAGAGAGGAGAAGGAGAGAGAGGAGCGAGAGAGAAGAGAAGAGAGAGAGTAGAGAGAGACGAGAGATAGAGAGAGAGAGGAGAGAGAGAAGAAGATAGATGAGAGAGAGAGAAGAGATGTTCTTCTTCGGTCCATTTTTTTTTTTCACTTCTTCTTCATCCTTTCCTATCATTTTTCTTCTCCTTTCTTACAATCAATCAAAAATTGTGAATCCATGCATTTACCATAACAAATAATAAAGGAATATAAAACACAACAAACGGAAACAGCAGAACAACTTGAACAAAAAGTAAACACAACAAAGTCATAACCAGACTCCATGGCAAAAGAGACAAAAATAAAAACAATGAAACTATCTGAATGTGTTTTATGCTCTTTGATTATATATCTTATTATTATTATTATTTATTATTTATTTTAATTTATGTATTATAAACTCATTTTATTTTCTCTAAAATTGATCTTGAAACTTTTATTGAATTATTGGATTACATATTTATTTAATATTTTTCTTTTTGTTATATAAATTCATTCATTTTTATTTTTATTATTAATTAATTCTTAAATTAAATTTTATTTTTTAATTAAATTATTTTTTATTTATTTAAATCAATTATTATATTTAATATTACTTATTATATTTTACCTCTCTTATGATTCGCATCCCATACCTTATTTTCAAGAAAATCTCTATATTTCCATGGAGATGAGAAAGAGAGAGAGAGGAGTAGAGTATGAGAGAGAGAGAGAGAGAGTAGAGAAGAGAGAGAGAAAAGATGAAAGAGTAGAGGATTATTGAGTATCAAAACAGCTCTTACCTTGGATAATAGCCATTAAATAAGATGTTCATTTACAATTTGCAGTTGTGGTAAGTTATGAAAAGTGAATAATTCAAAACTTAGGAAACGTGACATTTTTACTTATGTATTGTAGTGATATATATCATTCCACATTTGTTTCAGCATCCGCATTATCCGCATTGAAAAGTTAGGCACACATTTAAATAAAAGGCAGTAAAATCTTTGAGTAAAGACCGAGTGAACGTATATCTAGTATTAGTATTATGGATTTTTTTATGATAATTGATATATTAATATACTTTAATAATATATATATATTATAATATATAATATAATATTATTATATATATATAGTATTTAATATCATAAATATAAATTTTATAATTGTTATATATTATATATTTTATATTATATATATAGTATATATATCAAAAGCAATAAGAAGAATTTTTAATTTTTAGCGTAAGGGGAAGTTGAAACTCAAGAGCTCATCATTGGATTTTGGGATAGAATAAATCAGAATCTCGTTATTAAAGTAAATAGTTTTTTTCGGAAATAATATTTACATACTGTTACGAGAGCATAAAGAAAACATATCATAATAACATTATTAATATAAAAAAAAATTTTCGGAAAGGAATTCCCAAATAGTTATAATTATTTTGTTGGTTATGGACGTGGTTTGGAAGGAGAGAGAGAGGATGAGAGAGGAAGAAGAGAGAGAGAGAGAGAGAGATAAGAGAGAGAGAAGAGAGATGAGGCAGAGATTACAAACAAACATTTCCTCGCATTTTGGCGACTATGCTTTTTTTAATAGACTTATTTACAAAAATACTACTGAAACAGAGGACAATACAGAAAATCTACGATGGTTAGTTGATAGCGCGTAGATTATTAGAAGCTAAACTAAATAAAGATCTATACTACTATTAACATAACTATAACGCTCTAATTATTGAAACTACTACTACAACTACGTACAATCGAACTACTTACTAACAGCCACATAATTAAATACCTACTACTGACTACTATAGTGCATGTGAGTTGTATTAAAAAGACTAGGCACAAATAGCAATACTATACTGTCGGCCTATTTTAAACTATACTTTGAACATACAACTACTACTGGTCCATTAACCTTATAAATAAGCTACTACTACTGATAATATATAAATAGGATCATAAAGCAATACTACTGGCCTAATTATTAATATCTACTAGACTTTCTACTTACGGGTATATTATATTAATATATATTATATATATATTTATATATATATATATATTTATATATTAATAATTTATATCTATAGATATGTTACAATCTGGGGAGGGCAAAAGGGACAATGATGATAATTAATATATATTTTTCAAATTTCAAAAAGTTATATGGTGCAAATCAAACATTTTGTATTGAAATGAAAGGCAGAAGGCGAAGGGAGAGAGAGAGAGAAGGATGTGAGAGGAGGAAGGAGAGAGGAGAGAGGAAGAGAGAGAGAGAGAGATTAACAACCAACATCCATCCTCGTATCTGAGTCGGCTTTTTATTAATGATTATTACCTTAAATGTTTTATTTAAACTGAAACCTACTACAGGCCTTAACTTATGTAAACTACTACTACTGTTCTAATACTGCAACTACAACTTAGAAATTACTCTTATTAAAATATACTACTACTATTACTAAATTTACTACTACTGCGACTATAATTTATTACAACTTTATTGTTTCTATTAACTATTATCACATTACTACTACTTCTACAGATAAAAATGCGGCTACTAGTAGTCATATTACTATTAAACTACTACTAACTACTGATACTGACTGCACAACAAACTTAATCTACTGCAATCGCTAACTTATTAAAATACTACTACTAGGCTACTGACTGTTATATATAATATATATTATATATATATATATATATATATATAATATATATATATATAATATATATATATATATTATAATATAGTATATATATATATTATATATATTATAGATATATATAATATACTATATATATATATATAGTATATATATTTTATATATATATCATATATATATATTATATATATATATATATTATATATTATATATATATATTATATATTATATTAATTATATATATAAATATATATATATATATATAGTATATAATATATAATGTGAGCGAACCATACGTAATATGTACACGCCATAATGATAAAGGTTTTAGATCATTTATGGCCATGGCATGTTTGTAGTAAATTTGATTAAAACGCTGTGGTGGGGTGTGTGGTGTGTGTGTGTGTTGTTAGAGAAAACAAAATATAGATATGCTATTTAAATCTTAGTAATGATCTCGGCTATTTAAGAAACTTATTTTGAAAAATGATTCCCCAGCATTTTTTTTAAATTGACAATTATTTAAAAAACTAGTAACGAAGAAAAATCACCCTCTCTAAGACACTTTCAAGGAAGAACTGAATAATGTTATAATTCCAATCGAAGCTTTATTTAAAATTTTAGGATTTGAATTATTAGTATATTATATTAATTGAATTGAGACACAAAGGATCCTCATCACTCACTGGAGCAACATTTCGTCTCATGTATCAGATAATGATACCGAGACTTAATTCGCTTTTCGCATGAAGGAACTCAATTTAAAATAAGTGCCATCAAAAGAGAGTATAATATTTATATATATTTCAATATAATATTATGTATTTATATATTTCTATGTTTTTTTTAATATAAATAGTATAATTAATATAATATTTATATATATATTTATTATATATATAATTTATAATATTATATTTATATAACTATATAAAGAGAGAAGAGAGACGAGAAGAAGAGAGAGTAGAAATGTTAAATATCGATATTATTTTTTAAAAGTGATCTTATATTTATATCATACCTTATACGATTTTTCTAGATCTATATCGACATTTTCCGAATAATTTGCTTTATTATTCATGATATTAGTGTATCGCCAGTGCCCAATTTTTTCCTTTATCCTATATCGATCTTTCTTTAATGTTATCAGTTAAATATGTTGTACATTCATATGTTTTATGGAGAAAGAGTGTGTTTTACCATTATTTTTACCAATAATAATAATAAGAACCTTTCCTTCACAATTCCATTATTTGATATAGTATTCCACAGAAGATTTTTTTTTATATAATTACAAATCTAAATAAAAATCGATGAATTTTAAAGTGATAAGGAAAAAGATTTGGTAGAGAAGCGCAATTAAAAAATCAAGTTTTTATAACGCTCTTTTCAGCTATATATGTTATAAGTTGTTATAACACTCTTTCCTATTTTTAAAGAGACTTCTGGTGAAAATCGTAAGAAGAAGATTGTTCGAAAATCAACCCAGAAGAAAGATAACCCTAAAATAGAATAAAAAAAAAGCTAAGGGTTGATATGCTCAATACATGGTGCTTGAAATTGTGTGGATTAGGGGTTTTTAACGTGTATTCTGCGAATCCCCGGATGACTATGATGTCTTCAAATGGTTTCCACGAAGGCATGAAGAAATGTTATGATCTTTTGCGGTTAAAATAGAAAAAAGACTGAATGAATGAAAAAAACATAAAATAAAAGGAAACGTAGAAGAAAAACTTAACTTTGCATTAAAAGAACTTAATTTAGTTTCTCGCTATAATTTTGTTTTTTTGCAATTAATAATAAGAATAATGTGGAACTCATAAATTCACGACATCCTCTTCGATTTTCATGAAATTTACATAAAATGCTTAAAATAATCTGACAAAAAGAAATAAACGTTAAAAAAACTCGAGAAATGACATAAAAAAATGTTAAAAAAATGGCAATATGACAAATGCATGCAAATGAGCATATGTCCATGGAGGACTTCTCCTATTACACTCCGACCTGTGAGTGCTGAAAAAAATAATATAAAAAGCATCTGGCTTCTATAAAACTCGGGTATATAATGGTAAGATTTAATTTTACACGTTATAAATTATCAAATTAGGAGATGCCATAACTTTTTTCAGTGTTATTTCTCAAGTTTATTTTACATTTTTCTTTCATTAAAGTTCAATTCAAACATTTCATGCAAGCTTTGGTTGGTGTCGATATTTTTGAAAAAAAATTTCCATAAACAAATGTTGTGAATATGAAGTTTTGCAACTTCAAAACTTTTTTTGAGAACCATTTAAGTTTCAATTTTTCATTTTTTTCAGATCATTCTAAATATTTCACGCAAGGTTCATGAAATTCGAGTGTGTCTAAAAAGAAAGGACGAACATAATAATAATAATAATAATAATATGTAATAATAATAATAATAATAATAATAATAATAATAATAATAATAATAATAATAATAATAATAATAATAATAATAATAATAATAATAATATAATTAATAGAAGTTGGAGATTTGCACTCAAAAGTTAAACTTTCCCAAACGGTGCGTTTTTGGACGTTTTTCTTCAAAAAACATATTAATTCGGTACCTCTTTGGACAATTCTGGACAATAGTACCTCAATCAGTTTATCATTTGACATATTCTATTTGTGGTTTAACATATTCTGCTTTGTCAAGAAGATAATGAACAAATTTTATAAGTCGAATAATGAGTTGATGATAGACAGCAAAAGACTTGTCCAAAGATTATTGACAAGTTTAAAAATATGATTTGGACAAATATTTAGATGTGACAAATTTATGCTTAAGGAATGTGTATTTTGCGAATTTCTTTCTCTAAACTAGTTTAAGGTTATGGAGTGGGCGACTTTTTTTGTCATATTGAGAAACGTTTGTTTTTGTGTCAGTCGTCAGATGATAAATATAAAAATGAATAGTAGTTTTTTTTTCGATAATCTTCTCCGAAAAAAGGTAGGGAAGAAATTAAAAACATTTTTATTGACTCTAAGGTTTTAAATCTTGAGTTAAGTCTTGGTAGTCCGTGGGAACAAATATATTTTAAGGGAGTTTGTGGTAAAGAGATTTTTAAGAGCCGTTGGTGTAGATCAAGATAGAGAGAGAAATACCATAAGAAAGTTGAGGTAAAGGGAAATAGGATGAAAAATTGTGCTCTTGAATTTACCATTATAGCATATCAAGAAATGGGAGATTACTATTAGTTGAGGTCAGAGGTTAATTTAGAAGGGATGAAACTATGGGGAAAGAAGAGTGGATTTTGCCTCCTCAGAGGTCGTGCACCAACACAGTACTGCACTACTCGTCATCTTTTCTCACAGAACCACACCAAGAGCATAAGACCACCTTTATTTGTTTTACAATTGCACTGCACCAGAACGATGAAATTGTATAATGGTGGGTCGATCAAGCCTACAACTAAAGGAATTTACACGAGCAGTGTTCATAGTTACTGTAATTACATAAAGAAATAATTACATAAAGAAATAAATGCAATGGTTTGGTTGCTAATAAAAAATATTGTAAAAAATTTATGAAGAAGAAAAAACCTTGATTCCACCTACTTAAAAAATGTGTATGGATTCCCACCAGATATGTGATTCATACTCCATATAGGGAATGGCGAAATTCTACGAAGAGGAAAAAAACCCTAGTGGTATAAAGTGTTCTGAAGATGCTTAAGAACACTGACTATATAATCTTTAGTGAGAGCGACTGACAGTGGTGCTCAAGAAAGAACACGAATAAATAAATTGACAATATCATTAGGATAGTGGAATGTTTGAGCAGTATTTTTAAACAATGTTATAGTTGCGTAGAAGATTTCATTGAGAAGATGCATGAGGAAACTGAATTTATGAGGCATTGAAAACAACCATTACTTCTATGCCCCAAACAAGAGAAAGGTCAGAGGTCAGTTGGTCAATGTCATACTCCCAATAACTGTTATTTATTGTTCCTTAGGTTGTTGTTCAAAATAAAAAAAGGAAAATGTTGGGTTGAATGTTCGGCATAAGAAGGTGAGAAAGTGACAAATGAACAGTAAAAAGATGGTTTTGAATTGGAACAGAGCACCTGGTAGACACCACTATTAGTGTTTGAAAGATGAGATGAGCAGCAGATCCAATAAAGCTATAGGGAGGGAAATCAAACATAAAGTTAAAGAGAGAAAAATAGATACCGTTAGAGGGAAATTGAATGAAAATTGAAGATGAAAACCGTAGAAAGAAGCAGAGTATGGTTTCTTTTCAGAGTTCTAGAACGTCTGAATTTTGGCCAAGAACAATAAGTTAAGTCAAGAGGAAGAGAAGTTGGATTCAACGGAATAAAAATGTAAATAAAGATCACAAATGTTGTAGAGGTTAGCGAGAGAAACGACCAAACATCAGAATAAGTTGGCAGTCCTTTAGCAGCTCAAACCTCAACACCTGAGACCTCTAACACCAAAACGATAATGTAGAATTGGGTAGAATAGCGTAGTTAGACGAAATATCGATATTTTTTTCCGATAATCGTTTTTTTAATATCTCTCGTCCTCATGTAAGAGGGCTAAAAAATCTCTGCCAAATCTCTCTCATATATAAAATATATTCACTCAACCAAATTTTTTATGTTTATATTCGGTTTAGAACCCAATTAAGTTAGGTTATGGTAAGTTTTGTTAAGTATACACAGCAAATCTGTGTATAAACCTTCCTTATATTTCGAAAGTAAAAAGAAATAATATATGAAAACACCGAATAACGTTGCACATAAAAATGTAATTGTGGCTAATTTTTATGAACAACATGTGGCAGCGTTACTTCATACCCACATCAAAACATCGATTACTTTTAAAAAAAATATCGATTTTTTAATCACGCTGATCCATACTTACCTATTGCATCAACCGCCTTCCTACTATTCATAATTTTCCTGCAACACAATGCATCATCTATTCCCTTTTCATCTAACATATATCCTAAATATTTAAACTCAGACATGCTTCAATTTTACACCGTATAACATGATTCACACTGCAGAATCTCCTCACCCACTACCATCACATTACCCTTATCTACATTACTTTCAAACCCCTCCAAATTTTCTCAAACTTACTTCAGATTCGTCACACAAAACCAGGGTAAATAAGCAGGGTACCCTTCACTCTCTACCATTCTCTATCAGTCTAACATCCTACATATCTACCTTTAATTCCTTTATACTCAGCCACATACTAGTTAAATAGCCATGGAGACATAACACATCCCTGCCTCACTTCACTATTAATATTAAAACCATTCATCTACACTCCATTAATTATTTCATATATATATATATATATCATATATATATATATATATATATATATATATATAT
>JABUQX010123105.1:0-41818 GCA_015478945.1 Trachelipus rathkii
TGTACGTTAATTTATTGGAAACGAAGTAGTTAATTAATAAATTATAATATATATATATATATATATATATATATATATATATATATATATAATATTTAATATATATAGAGAGAGAGAGAAAGGAGAGATGATGAATGAAGTAAGAGAGGTATATATATATAGGCCAATTCCTATATAAGCAGGCAATGACGTTTTTTCTGGTATTTGTTTCTACGCATGCGCATACACATACATTTTATTATTATTTTTTAAGTGAACTTTTGCTTGTATCCACTCGAATGTGATTTCGGAATGCATGCAATCGATATATTAAATAAAATATAAACTAAAAAATACGAGAAAATTAAATTTTATAAATGAAACACATTTACACATAAATATAAAAATAATTATGTTATAGTCCGTTTGAGGATAATCTTATCAGATATTCATCTAAAAATATAAGAATATAAAGATAATTGATTTTTATATTAATTTTACCATTCATAAGAGAGTTTATCAATAGTCTTTACTTATTGACAGATATGTTTTTCGAATGCATGCTAAATCGATATAAAAAAAAAAATAAAGTTGTCATTTCTAATATATAATGTCTAATATATAACATAACACTACATTATAAATATCTTAAAAGTCGAATGAGTCTAATTCTTATTTTTAAATAAGAATATCAGCAGATTGAATAAATTTCAACAGCGTACGTTTAAGATTTATAGTAACTACTAAATAAAATCTATATATTAATTAATATATATATTAATATATATATATAATATATTATATATAATATAATATATATATATTATAGTTATATAGATAATATAGTAAGTGTATATATAATTTAAGAAATATATCATATATTTTAAATTGATATTATTAATTATATAATATTATATTATAATATTAATTATTATACTTATTATAATTATATATTATTATATATATATAATATATATAATATAGTATATATAATATATTATATATTATATTTTAATATTATATATTATAATATTTTAGTATGTGTATGGATTGTTATATAGTTTATTAATTTTATATTTTGTATTTATTTACTATTTATTTTATTATAAGGCGTACCAAATTATAAATAGTATTCCTACTTTAGCGTACCCGGGTTAAACGCAGTTAACACATTTGGATAAATATACATAGAGTTTATAAAGGTATAACCAATTAGAATCATGAAGCCTAATAACATATACAGTTTTAATAGTACTTGCTTAATAAAATGGTCTTAAGCATATTTGTATACTAAGCCTAACTATAGCCTAGTTAATAGTAGCTATTGACTTAAAATAATTATGTCCATACAAAGCTATTTTGGCAGCTGTACCTCATGCCAAGTTTACACGAGCCGCCACTGTATAAAAATACTATATTTACCCCGTATGTATTTTGTTTACCTATTAAATTTTGTATAAATTCTTTATATAATTTCTTATAGCTATATGTATTCTAAATGTGTAACTGTAGCTAATATCTGTCATCTTAATAAGGTGACTTATTCATTTTTAAGCATATAAAATTAAAAATTAAAACAAAACAAAAGAAAATTAATATATATATTATATAGGTTATATATTATATATATAGTGCACTACTGGATGTTACATTGTTACATAAAAAGACATGATATCGAAAAATCGGAACCCTGAAGTGTAACGTGTTAGCTAAAACTCCAATAGAAGGAGCACAAGAGTTGCCAACAGTTGCTTCTTTTTTTTTATCATGCCAATTTTTGTTATTTTTTTTTATTTTATTTTTTAAGGGGCTCGGAGCCGACGGTGGGACAGAAGGGGGGACGAAGTCCCCCCGTCGTCCCCGCTGAGGCAACGGAGACCCTGACTCTTTCCATCTTTGCGATTTAATCTTGGGTATTCCTTTAGTTAAAAAAAAAATGTTTTTTGGCAACTTTGAAGCTATATTGCCTTGAAATAATCGAAAAAAAATCGATTATATCTTTGGTTCAATATATATCGGTTAACATCTTTTAAAGGACAAGTTCATATATATTATATAATATTATACTATATATTATAATTATATATAATATATATATATATATATATTATAATATTATATATATATATATATAATATATATATATATATTATATCTAATAGTTATATATATATATATTATATATATATATATATATATAAGACGAAAGATATCAAATGATAAAATAAAAAAATTATATCAATCAAATATTTATTTTTTAAGAAAATAGAATAGTAACGTTTCATTATTATTATTATTATTATTATTATTATTATTATTATTATTATTATTATTATTATTATTATTATTATTATTATTATTATTATTATTATTATTTTTATTATTTTATTATTAATTAGTTATGTTTGAATTTAATTTGGTAAAATATATTGGTGTACTTTTATAGGAAACATATAATAATTTTAATTAAAAATAAAACGGATATATTTTATTGCTCATAAAACTGAAACTAACATTTCAATGTGCTCTTACGGACTGGAGACCGCACTCTCTTCTATCTCACTCCTATATAACACACGAACACGTACATCATTCAACAGTAACAACACCAACACACACACACTATCTACACACATTAATCATCCTATCTACCTATGGCGCTATGTATGCATGCGCATAGGCAAAGCAGCTAACAATATACCACAAAACAATGTTAATTAAGCACAACACGACAATAACTCATTATATATCAATATATATATAACTATGTCACTAATAACTAAATTCTTTGAATGTACTCTTTTTAGTAGATTATTGTCAAGTTGCTGCATATTTATTTGTCAACATATTTTAATGCGACTTGGGGAAATATTGGATTATTATTATTCAAGCATTATAGCATTATTTTATGAAATGTTTGTCTAGTAATTTCATTTTAATAAAGTTAATATAAAATATTGAACACCACCTCTCCTACTATTCTCCTCTGTCATTTATTTTATGCATAAAGCTTTATTAAAGTATAATAATTATATTTATAATACGGTTATATCTGATTCGCTTATTCAGTTAAAATTTTTACCCGAAGATATGATATAGTACGAGAGGTGTTTGAGGATTTCTAGCCATTACCCGCATATCACAATATGAAAATTATAAACACTTAACCGTAAATATAATAATATAATAGATTTGTATTTTTTCACATCCTACTTAATTAATATACGTAATAATCAGTATTCAGATTGAATTTCATTAGTGTGACTGATAAGTAAAGTAGATAAAGTATATACCGCCATATATACCCATACTTAGGATATTAACTCACCGCTATATCATTATACTCACGCATATTTCAAGATATAATACACCCTACGCATAAAATTATTTAAAAGATTTGGAATATTATATATATAAATATCCGTATCTAATTACAATATCTGGCGGAATATATAAAAGTATTAATATAGAAGATCCCATAATTCATAAGTTAGTGATGTTACGACTTGTGGAAGCTGAATTAGCTGACATTATATATTATATATATATACCTATATATACCTATATATATAATATATATATATATATATATTATTATATATATATATATATATATATATATTAATATATATATTATTAATATATATACTAATATATATATATATATATTATATTATAATATATATATATTAATATATATATTAATATTATAATATATATATATTATTATTATATTAATATATATATATCATATATATTATATATATATATATATATATATATATATATATAATATAATACACATTACGTAAATATGAATAGTACTTCTTTTTTATCCTGACCATATATATAATACAGTCAATATCAAATATATATAATAAAACTTTTTAAAAACTACAATAAATCCAAGAAAACTAGTAATTATATATATAATAAAATAAATAACACGTGAAATGTTCAAAAATAAAAATAATAAATACTCTTAATATTTATATATCTAACCGTATTATGTTATAGGGTTAGACACTTATATAAATATGCAAACTAAAACATATAAAGACATGATTTAATGGTGGTTTAGTATAAAGAGTATGAAATCAAAAATAAAAGATGCCGAGATCAAATAATCGTATTTTATTAAAAACCACTATATAGGTCGATATGGATGTTTGTGTGTTCTTACTATTTAGTGATGTAGGCATCCGTGTCATTAAAATCCATAGTTACGCGGGGAATACATAGCACTTCATACTCCAGAGTTCTAAGGCTGTTATAATGGTTTAATTAAATATTTGCTTTTTTTCATTATAATGTTTTATGTTTATTTATATGTTTATAAATATCTTATGTGATTTTTTTTATCTCATTTTTATTTATTTATATCTTTCATAATAAAACCATTTTTTTTACTGGATTTCTTTTTCAAAATCAATCCTTTTTTTGACTGATCATAAATGCTAATGCATGTTCAAAAAATTCTTGATATTTATAAATGATTCATTTTATATAATTTCATTATATTATTTATTTTATTATTACTTTATTCTTTAATTTTTCATCTTATCCTATTAGAGCAGATACTTATATGTCTCACTTTAATTGACTTAACATCTAATATTTTAATTATTATTTTGATTTTTCATGGCGTAATATATTTATAGCTATCATATATTTAGAAAACTACAGATCGTCAGTATAACTTCTTAAAGAACGCCACACTGGCGATCATCTATCTCTTCTCATCTTCTATTCTTCTTCTCTCATCTCTCTTTCTCTCTCTTGTCTCTATACACTTCTCTCTCTATCTCTCTCTCCTACAATTTCATTATTATTTATTTATTATTATTATTATATTATTATTTTCTATTTTATCATTATTATTATTATTATTATTCATTATTTATTATTATTTTATTATTTATTATTATTATTTTATTATTATTTTATTATTTCACTACTCTATTCTCTTTATTTCTATTCTATCTTATTGTTTATTCTTCATTTATCTCAATTTCATTCTTTATTTTTATTATTATTATTAATATAATAATATATAATCATTATCTCATCTAACTTCATATCTATTATCTTTCTCCATTGATCTTTCATTATCTCTGTCTAATTCTCTCTCTCTCTTTCATTATTTTCATTAATTATTATTATTATATACATTATTTTACTTATTTTATATTATTTAGTTTATTATTCTCATTATCTATTATCATTCTCATTCTCATTATTATTATTGTTAATTATTTTAATCTCATTCTCTAAATACAACTTATTCTTCATCTCTCTCATTATTATTAATTATTATTCATTTACTTATTTCATTCATTCTTCACTCTAATGGCTATCTCAATTTCTTCAATTAATTTCCTATTTTTTCATCCAAATCCTTAATTATTATTCAATAATGTATTATTATATGTTTATTATTATTACATTATTATTTTTTCTTTATTACTTATTAAATTATTTATTTCCTCATTATTATTATTTTTATTTATTAATTTTATTATTTCATTATATTATATATTATTTCTATTTTATTAATTATCTTATTATTATTATTCATTTATCAAGTCTACTGACTATGATATATCGGATCATATCAGGAAAAAATAATTTCAACATATTTAGAATTTTTTTTAAATATAAATTCCATAATAAAAATATATATTTTCAATATTTAATCTAAAGAAATTTATTTTCATTAGCTTTTTTCTTTTCTCTGTTTACATTTTTTCTTTATCTTGCGTAATTGTGACTTACTAAAACTTTTTTGAGTTAAAATAATATAATAATAATAATAATAATAATAATATAATTCAATAATAATTCAATAATAATCAATAATAATAATTTCATATATTAACTCAGCCTCTTCTCTTTGAGTGCCCTCTAATATCAATTCTCTCTCTCTCTCATTACATAATAATAATAATTTCATATCATGTCCTAGTTCGCAATTTATAATCATTATAATCTTCATGAAAAACAATTAATTATATAATCTCATTTCCTCTATCATTCTCGTCTCTTGTATACTTATTAGATGTTTTATAAAATATCTCAAACGCAGCGTTATATGGATTATTTTTTTTTTCTAATCTCCTTTCCTTCTCTTACTCAGTATTCTGTACAAAGATATGAACTATGATCATAATATTATTATATCATTGCGTATTTAATTGGTATAATTATTATTCCAACTTTATTAGCTTTCACCCTCCCATTAAGCCTCCATCATTATTACATTATCTATCGCTTATTCATTTAATATTCTACATTATCGTTATCTTACTTTATTTATATCTTTATTTGGTAAACTGACTTATATTTATATTCACTTTAACTCTATTAATCTATTAAATATATAGGAATTATCTGTATTAATTAGGCAGGGATTTAACATTTTTATATATTAGCTTATTGATATTGAAATTTATTACTGTTATTATTATTATTATTAGATTATTATTATATTATTAATTTGTGATAATTATTCCCTTAGGATTGAAGATTAATGATTTTGGGACTATATGTGGTTAATTGTGTTATATATTAATTATTATTCACATTTTAAATTTAAATTTTCAATTACTTTATTATTTGAGTTGCTATTATTATTATTGTCAATCTCTAATTTTTGACCTAAAATCTATTCTTATGTGATATCCATCTAATATAAATTATTATATTTTTATTTATTATAATATTTTAATTTTCAATTATGTGTAATTATTATTACTTAAATCAATATTTATTTTCTAGTGGGAAGATCATATTAACCAAAGCTTTCTATAAATGAATTTAGTGTTAATATTAATGCAATTCTGGTTCACCACACCACCATTATTATCAATTTTTTAATATATTTTTGTATTATTATTATTTGTTATGAATAAATTTAAATTGTGGATTCTCATTAATTTTAATATCAATTACTTATTATTCTTCTTGTAACTTGAATGAATAGTGTCTAAGGTTGTTCGCTTAAATTAGATTACCACATAATTTAAGTTACGAAAATAGAAGAAGAACATTTCCATTCTAACAATCTCATCGTTTTTATGCTAATGACTAAATTAACGACATATCTCATATCTATTTGCGTTTGTGAAATTACTAAATCTATATCAGTAATTCTCTTTTCTATTGTAAAGGATAGATTTATGAATTTTAACGCGTTTTAGTATATATCATCTTATACTATTATATGATCTTATTATTGTTACTTCTCATCAACAAGTTCTTTGTATCATATTTCTAATAAATTAACATTTTTGTTCATATTGTTGTTTCTGTGCGGAATATTGTACATATAAAGATTAAGATTATACGTAAACGACTACTCTGTCTCTTGAATGTTATGCTATTTGTATCTCGATGGCAGAGCAGGATAACATATATAGGATTCACATAAGTTCAGACTACAGCTGATGTTTCATATTTACATCTCTCTCTAGAGTATCGCGCCTTGAAAATATATCATTGATGCACCGTCGGTTGAATGCATGACCTTTAGGTACAATATGAGAATTGGCTGATGCACAATTTTTGAGACTTCGCATCAGTTTAAATTATGCATTTGGTGTTAGTCTGCTTATTATATTTTCTATACTGGTTGATATATATAAATAATTAACCAATAATTATAGATAATATAATGGTAATTTATAATTTTAATAATAGTGAGTGAAACTCTAATAATATTATTAATAAATAATTATATAATAATCATAAATAGATATAATAATCATAATAACTATACACTCATACAAATTAGTCTCGTTCATTACATATAACAACATAACATAAATAAATATTATTAATTAAATCAATTTAATAATTGTACATTATTATTTATTAATATTAATATTAAATTATTATAAAATTTAATATATATTAATTATTATTTAATTATTTAAATTAATTCTATTATTTAAATATATTATATTTTATTTATTATCTATATTTAATTTAAATTTATTAAATTTAAATATTATTAATTATTTAATATAATTATTTATTATTTATATTATATATTTTAATGATGAGATATAATATATATATATATCTAATTTTATATATTATATATATTAATTATTTAATTATATATTTTATTATAATTATATTAAATTAATTAATATTATAATATTTAGTTATAATAATAATAGTTAATATAATATTATATATAGGTTTGTACAATTTCAGTTCCTAGTCTCCAAAATTACTATATCACACATCACATGAAATATTTTACCTATTACTAACTATTGAGGGACTCATAGCTCGTGTTACGGAGGAGCTAATGAGATCTATACATCTATGTGAGTAAAGTAAATTACCCATGTATAGTAAATAATAAAATAATAAAATATAAATAATATATATTAATAATTAAATAAATTAATATAAATTATAATTAATAAATTTAAATATAAATTAGAATTTATTGTTATGATGATTGGCTTACTTTTGGTATTTCACTATTATCCACTATGCAAATATGACCAACTATTGAAATAATTTAATCACGATCATAATAGACCCTCATCCCAACTTCACTCTTTATTTTATCCAGTGTTATAAAACATATGTTTTTTTATGGTGCGACACACGTGCAACTACCACACAATTGCACCTTTACTTGTGAGCTGACATCTCTCTTGCTATATCACCTATAAACCTCAGTTAGTTTAAACTAGGTTTTTATAGAGATCAGTGACTCATTTATGTGACCTGTTAATAATAATACCAATGTGCTGAATGGCTGTCTTATTAACTTATACCTGACGTATAGAAAGAATTGGATACCCTCATTTTATATACGTATAGTAACACATTTCGAGTTTTTTGGATCATAGATTAATAAGTTGTAATAAAAGCAAAAAGTTGATAGAGTGAAAGGTATAAGAATGTATATGTTCTCTATATATTTTAAGTATCATATATAACATAATATAACTTCACCAAGCTTTGTCTGAAGGTTTTAGGCTAGTATCTAATTAATTAATATATCTATATGGGAAATTAAAGATGGTTAAATATTGAAAGTTAATAAATGATAATTAATAGTATATATATAGAGTGGAAAAGTTATATAAATATAAATGATGATAATAAAATAGATTGTAATTGAAAGTTATAAAAGTAATCGTTAATATTATTATTATGCTAATGTGTACAGTGTTATATAATATTAATATAGGTATTATAAAATAGATTAGTAATATGAATAGATTATATATTAAATTTTAATAAGTTGTAAAATAAAGGTAGGAAAAAGGGCTAATTATATACTATAAGGTAAAAAAAAGATGTTAAATAGAGGATAAAGATGCTTGCTGAATAGTAGAGTGTGAAAGATGTAATATAGGAATGAGTTAAATAAAGATTGTAAATATAAAATTTGTAAAATAGAGTTATAATTATAGTGAATAGTAGGAAATATTTAAATATATAATTAATTAGATAAGACGGAAATTATGTAAAGAAGAAGAAAATATATGATAAACGTGAATAAAAATGAGATGTTGATAAATGAGTAGTAGGAAGAGTTAATTATATATAATATAGTATATATATAAAATGTAATAATAATAAGATAATTAAGATAATATATTAATAATAATAAAATAATAGTTTTATTATTAAAGTATATATATATATATATAATAAAAATGATATAAATATATATAAATAAGTTATAAAAGATGTCAAAAGATAGAGGTAAAAGTAGGTGATTAGTAATAAGTAATAAAAAATATATATTATGTAAATATATAGATATTTAAAATAACATAATGTAATAATAATATAATAAATAGTATTTAGAATTATATAAGAGTTGAAAAGTAAATTGTGATAAATAAGGTGATGTAAAAAAAAATTTGATAAAGGTAATATAATCAAATATACTATAAAGGGATATTGCGTTTTCATCTAATTGAATATTAAAGTTGATAAAAAGGGTAAAAATGAGTTGTATTATAAAATATATATAGTATATATAGTTATTTTATTACAGGAATAATTAATATATTAAGCTAGTAGTGTAAATTTATCAGTAGTATATAAATTATATTTTTATGCTATGTGCGAGTAGTATGCGTATATCGTATATATATATTATATATTATTATATATCAATATATATTATATATATTATATATATATAATATTAATATATATTAAATATATTAATATATATATATATATATATATAATTATATTATATTATTAAATATATATATTACTATATATTATATAATATTTATATTATATAATAATTTAATATGTTTAGTTTTTATGCTATATACTAAGTATATTAGAAAATCTTCCTGATATGTATGTAATAGTTATGTGTGCTTTCTCGATTACCTAACGATGCAGTAATGTGTTTATCTTTATGTGTCAGTGGGTAAGCATGTATGTTTACATGTTGTGTATATATTACTGTGGTAATGGAATATTAGAGGTAGTTTATATTTACTACCATACTCAAATATTTGATCTATATGGTGACATGTGCAATGAAGCTCAATGATTCCTAACTATCGGCTTCTAACGCATTTTGTGGTAAAATGTTATTATGGTATCGCTCATGGGAATTCACATTGCGATATTCCGATGAAGTTACACAGTTTCTTCATGCTAGAAGTGAATAGGAAGAGTTGATGGTGATGAGAGAGTGATGAATGGTAATGGTATAGGAGAGAGAGAGATAGTGAGAGTAATGAGAGAGAGAGTAGAGTGAGGAGACGTATGAGGAGATGAAGGTATGCAGTTGATTTTGCCAATTTGATGTAAAGTAAACTTGTTTTATAGTAATGTATAATGATGTTATGTTTGTCGCTGACTTGTATTGCTATGTGTATGGTGTGATTTAATTGTAATTTGTTTATGATATGTGGTATGTTAGTGTGTACATGTTGATAATAGGATTATATGTAGTAATATTCAAGTTAATGGCTAGATTTGTATTGTAGATTAAATATTTGTACATAGGATTTAATATCTGCTACTATGGACTTATGATCATTTTTTGTGTCCTGTTCAGGTATGATATGAATTTCGTGAAGTTCCAGATTATCTAATGACTCTCGGTCGGATATATTATCAGAAAATTTACTAAGATAATGTTTTATGTAGCAAAGATAGAAAAGCAAGATTTACGATTATGTCCATCTGAAATAAAGCTTACCCAATGTAACTCATATTCAATAAATCATTTTAAAAGATATAGTAAACCAGCATATATAGCTTTCATAGTTAAAAAAAGGTAAGTGATAAAGTTGCAGATTATAATATTGTTATATTATAAACTTGTACTACGAAATATTCTAAAAAGATTATGATTAATTGGTACTAGTATATTATATAGGCTAATAATAGTTTTTAGTTATGTGTACAGCTGCAAGTTAGAAATATTCAATAGTAGAAGTATTATTATCATCTATCTAATATCCCCAGGACGTCTATTCACTAATAATATTAACTATAATACTATATAATAAATCAGTTTTAAGTTATATAAATGTGGTGATAAATAATATACATACTAGGTATTATTATTTTAAGCTTAATTGAGAAATAAGAATTTATGTTTTTCCCTAAAGCTCATAAAACGATAGTATTAGTTGATCAATCACGTTTTTTTAGCTTCACAGAATGATTAAATATATAAAATATGGCTACATACTCATAATAGAAATGAATCTTATTATTATGATGGGACGCAGAATAAATTAAACGAAATGGCAGGATACTATCTGAAGTGGATCTATTAGAGAACGGAAGAGACACATGGAGAGGCTGTCTTAATTGCAGTGAGAATATCCTGTATATCGGAATCGGAAATCGGACATCCGGCAAATTTTATGCGATTCTTTGATCGATTCCTTTGATCTTGAAAAATAATTTTTATTCGATCTTTATGATATTCTAAGGACAATGTTTTGAAGTTTATTATGAAGAGTTAATTTCATTATGAATAGTTGTATTTTTTTAAAAAAATATTAAGTTAAAGAAAATAACTTGTTACATTTTTTTGGAGATTAGAATCAAAAGAGGTAGGTTTTTAAAGATATTCATATATATATTAGTACCAACACATCTTGAAGTCTCTAACTGTCACTTTGGCTCGAATGGATTGGCAACATTTTGGCAACCTCAGGTTTTCCAAGTATATACACGTTTCATATGTCCTCGTACAACTCTTGATCTTATAAATTGTTTAATATATCTCCCTGGGGGGATGGAGTCTTCTTGCTTCTGATATAATTAATACTAAGGGCACGCCGTGAATGTGAGTGAGGTATTGAGAGTCAGGCTTAATAGTTAAGACTACATTTGGATTGCTGAATAATTCTCTGTAAAAACCGAGTTTACAACTTTTTCAACGTTCACTCACAACCAGCATCTCAATGTAAGTGAAGTGTTTTTCGAAAAGAATGATTTATTTGGAAAGCATTCATACATTCGTGCTTACACTTTCCAGATAGATATTTCCTATTTATATTCAACTGCAGGAAATTAATTGCATTCGTTAAACTTTTGGTGGAGAGTTACGACTAACAATCTAGGCGATTAGCTTTCCAGCGAATGCTCATACGGTTGCTTTATTACACTCTCTCTGACATCTATTTTTTGTGTGATACTATAAAAAATACTATCATCTCCATGATGCAACAAACTCGTAGGTCATTTTAATGGACTCGTTGCACCTCATAAGTCTAAATCTCGCTAAGTTATGCAGCATAAAAGCATTTCAGCACTAGAAAATTTAATTTACCCACAGCGTTTGACGATATGTATTGGGATCGCTCATAGAGTTAGACAGAATGGTAGGGGTATTGCACCCAGCTCACTCCCATGGAAATATCTAATTGATTGCTTTCAAAATCTTGTGATTGTGTGCTTAGCAAGAAAGAGACGACAGCTCTCATTTCATAGTTGGGGTATCACTTTAAAACCTGCTGGTCTTTATGAAACATCGGCAGATGGATGTGCTTGGTGAAGATTTTGTCGCTAACAATCACTATCTGTGGTCAAAATTTAGTAGAAGTGTTGTGAGTTGGGTGATAACAAAATTTAATATGAGTTCTCGACAAAAGGAACTTGTGGAAAGACTCGTGCAAATCAAAGTGGCCCTCGAATCTGATAGGTGGATTCGCCAGCCTTTTTGAAAAGAGTCCAGAAAACAAGCAGGACTATTTTCGAGAGGTACTTTGCGATTTCTACAGTATCAGCCCAATGCGCAACGAATTCTATAGGCTATATAAAAAATTTAGATTGCACGCTCTTTACTTTAACTGATACCAGTGATATATTATATGTGCTTGCTGAATACTCACCAATCTTGACTATATCCCACCCGCTTCTGCAAAACTAACATGTTCATTGAGGGATGAAATATAACAAGTAAAAAGTGGAGACGGAAGATATGTGCTTAAGCGATGATTCTTTGCGAATGATTAATACTGTTGGAGTAATATAGGTATGGGATAAACACGGTTATACCGAACTCACTTTACACGACCTCTATATCATGATTCTCTTCTATTTATCAACTCAGATATGAGGAGCTGAGATATAATATAGCGTATCAGCTGTAGAAGATATGAGTAGAAGGATTTTCAAACTTCTAGTTTTTCCATGACATTTAGGTTGTTTTTCGGAGTTTAAAGAGAAAAAGACTTCAAAAGAACAGCATAAGAACTCATCTCCTAGCGTGAGAAAATGACACTATATAATTGCAAATATTGAAGATGTTTATAACAAAACGTAGATTGATGCTAAACCAAACGTATAAAAATATCTTATTCTGGAAAATTTCTAATAATTTAGCTTCAGTATATTAAAAGATTCGCACTTTAAATTTTCAGGTGTCATACGATATTAAATGAGTCCCTTGTACAAGCTTATACTAGGGTTGATCGCCCTCCTTTTGTGTGCTATAAGAGACCAGATATTTGACTCTCCGCCATGATACTGTATTTTCAGTTGGTAATAGAGCCTTGGACAAGGCATACTCTTCCGGTGTGTGAGAATAGGATAATTTATTGTCTGGCACTAAGATAACGGGAAAAATGTTAGTTTTTGCACTGCAATTTAAGAGTCATAGCCTTTTGCTAAATAATAATGATAATTTGCTTCAAGCTTTTACTTTTAGTAATTAAAGAGTTGTTTTTGTATTGTGTGGAAACAACAGAGGATAATGACAAAATTTGTTATTGAAATTTCTTGGTATGGAGTAAGATATTGTGTTAAATATTTGCTGTCTATTATTTTCATGGAATAGCTGTTATGATGAGTAGTATAAAAGGTATTACTGAAAATGTATTTGATGTCTTTAGCAAGCAAGTGAAATATCGTCTGAAAGATATAATTTACCTTTATTAGAATTACATATAATTACAGCAAGATTTATATAAATTATCTAGACAATAATTAGTTGATTAAGCATCAATTATATGGACAATTTCATGTGAAATATATCAATTCACCGTGAACGTCTCAAATAATATATATTGTTTTGAATATATAATATAAATATCCTTCACACTAACGATTATTACTAATACAGCGTGATTCCCTATATATAACTATGGCTATATATTCTTAGTATCACCATTATATAGTGGATTAAATACAGAGTAGTAAATTTACTAGCCTATATTATGCTCAGAAATCTGCAGTTTTTTTTCATTTAAAAACTTCATTATCACTCATTATTGCAGGCTACCATATTTTAAGTCTATTCCAAAAAATAATAAGTAAGGTCAGTTTATCCCTTGATTGATGGAATAGTCGCTTATATATAATTACATATATATTGACTTAAATGTAATATAATTATAATGACATATAATTCTTTTCCTTGGTCCACTACTGCTAAACGATTAACAAAATATCTGTTAGTGAGTATATATATAACGTAATATAGTATTAATATATATGTATTTAGATGTACAATGTCATTACATATATATAATAAAGGTTTTAAACATAGTGATCGCATATAACAATACTTAAGTCTACAGTGTGATTAAATGAGTTGAACAAAAATGTTATGAGTGGAGATCCTGGAAGCCATCGGAATCCGGACACATTTCCGTGAAATCCGAGCTGAGACTCTTCTCAGCACATGGTATCGTTGTGTGATCGGAAGTTCAACAGGCAATGCCGGTGGAAATTTTGCAATTGTCCCATCAACTAATCTATTACATGCTTAATATAATAAGGTCATGATATAAATTTCACACATGGTACTTTATCGATTAATTGGGTTAGAAGACGTTAGGTACCTACAGAAAAGCAAATAATGTGTTTATAATTAGGTGAATCGAAGCTTGCTTTCCGGTCGAATTTTCTGCATAGGTCTACTTATATATAGCAATAATAAAACATTTTATAATCTGATGGAAATTAATAGCTGCTTGAATGATATAACACTCAGTATCAGCCTTTGGATGCCATGAAATATTATATATTGTATAATGAAGTATAGAATATAGAAATATAAATACAAGTATTATTAGTACTTTACACTCATAACTTACTAATTAATAGGTTATATATATATATAGGATTCTTTTTTACTTATTAATATATTAAAATGTTTAACCGGTTAAACCCTAAGTTTCATCAATTTATTTATAAAAATCGTATCGCCTAAATTTGCGATAGATTTATTTTCATATTACAATTAATTAATATTAGCTTTACTTAAATATGAAATGTATAGCTAATATATCTATATTTTAGTATATGAGATCAAAAATACGGTGGAGTAAATACACCCACTCATTATAGTGATACTCTATATAGCTTTGAAATGAGTATATATCAATATTATTATCATCCTAATGAAACTAGGTTCAAATTTATATTTTTTACACATAGATCCGTATAGAACTTTAGTGACCCATGGTGATAAATGATAAGGATATTATTATATAATTTTAATGCTCTTACTAAATAAATATTTGATAGCTATCTACTTATTATTTCGGATATAGAATAATACGATTTATCTATTTCTTGCATTGTCTGTAGACAAATATTATTAACAGACTACGTGCACCTTAATTCCAATATAAATATCATGTATTAATTTATTAATGTGAACATTCAAATATACAGTATCCTATTATATTATATATTATATATTTGACTTATTTGATAAATTTGGTCCAAAAACTGGATAGGGAAAATATAAAAGTCATAAATAAAACTAATTCTAGATAATATATAGTTTGTGCAATCTATATTATGATATAATAATATTATTTGAGATAAACTCCATATAATATATAAACTACATGGAGTATGATTCATATTTGTGTGGTAACCTATATTAATATACCCATATATATATATATATTATTGATCAACTAAGTCAATAAAAACTCAGTAGAGATATATGCTGGTTTCCAGAACAGCATGATTTTGGTCCAGTAATAATAATATATACTAATTTTATAACAATATATTTGCAGTCTGAGTACCTAATTTTATTTATTTGGTCACTTTTATGTCATATCCCACAGTAGAATGAAAGTGTAAATCAATGTTTCTATTATTGAAATTTCCTTATGAATATAGGATAATATTAACCTATTCTCTTAAGTTATCAGTATCAGTAATAAAAAAATTATAGGTTTACTTCCTATCAAGCTAGAGATAATACTGCACTTATCTAGCTTAGCTATCTAAGGAGAGAGAGTGATTTTATGTAACTACACTTATTACTCTTAAGGACACACTTTAATACTATATAAAATCGAATATATTTTTACTATACTATCTTTATTGAAAAAAAACTTTGTGACGATAAACAAGAGAGTTCCCCTCTGCTTTTTAAAGAGCCTCAAATTTTCAGTAGAGCTTGCGCAGGTCGTTATAAATATAGTTACTCTATTACTTTATTCGATTAATTCCTGTTCATAATGTACCCACGCAGATACCCTCGTCGAACGGCAGTGTGATTTGAGTTTGTCGTTTCTTACTTGCATATACTTAAAATTATACACTGCTATGAACGATATTCTCTCCACTTTATATAGCGATTTCTTTATTTGCACATAAAGTTGATTGTTTTAAATAGTATTTATTCTTTTGAAATAAAAGCTGTTATATAATAATATATTTATTATGTCTTGACTACCAGCTGTATTCCTTCCGGGACACGCACCTTTGGATAGAATAGGGACGTTTCTGATAACAGCCTCTTCCAACTCTACTCACTCGCTCATATAAACTATTTGTTGGGTGTTTCCTATAAAGGGATCTTTTTTTCTACGCTCTATTAGAGATCGACTCAAATATTAATTAATATAAATTTGCTACAATAAATTTTGAATGATTGATTCACCTTTTATATATCTTTTTCTCATGGTTTACCATGCGGGAACGATGACACTCTTCTCTTTATATCTTCGCTCTGTTGAGTTTCTCTCTGCAAGGGAGATATAGCGACGTGAGTTTAATTTATCCCCGACTTTGACAAAGAAGAAATTTGGGACCATCTGCCGCAGGTTATTCATAACAGGTAAACCTTTGTAAGTGCCACCATTAGAAAGTTCAATTTATATACGTGGTCTATAGATATATATCGATCAAATCTCGTATATTTAAGTTGAACTTTATCAGGCATCTATGCAGGAACAGTATATTCTCTTTTGGATAATATAAAAACCATTATAGGTAGATAAATACGCTATTGTTAGGTGAGCGTCATCCTGATTGACGATAATTATATCAAGTACTTATCATAAATAGGAGTAACTCACCTATCTTACCTAGTAAGGTAAGCAAAAATGATAGCATGAATGAAGATTGAAATTGAAAATATTCTACTATACATTGAATTTTTGGTATATTTTTCGGGGAGCGATTAATATATCGTCTCAATATACTCCAATTAGTCCTCCCCAACTTTTCACCTAAGTATTTCTCATCACCATTAATAATAAAGAAACTAGTCCATACTATTCGAATTAATTACTAGTGACTCATATAGATGATCAGGGGAGGATGTGATATATATAAGTAGTACTTAGTAAGTAGGTAATCTACGAAAATCTTTTGTAAAACTCTCCGACCAGTAGATATTGAGTATCTATTTGAGTTAGTAAAGATATATATATATATCTAATTATTAAAAAGTCATATATCTGTGTAAGACTTTATTCTATATAAAAGCAGTAAACATGGATTAAGGAAAAATATATGAACTTTTAATTTATATATCAGTATAGTTATTTATATATTATAAATTATATACTATATATATGTATATTAAATATATCTTTATATTTCTAATTATATACCAATACTTTGTATGAGTTATTGACAATAAGTTTATACTACTCACTCCTACTCAATTGAATATTTTTACTTTTGTGAAATTCATGGATACCTAAATTTGAGTTCCAACAGGGCACCCAATATTGATAACGTACTACTCCTCCTCACTATCTATATCACGTGGAAGGTTTAGGTCACTAGCTCGTAAAAATAATAATTTTTTACTTTATGAAGTTCGTTATACTCTCCACAGACGAATGCAAGTGTATAACAATAATTTCTATAGTGAATCCTAGTAATTAAACTTCGATTATATTTATTGAACAAAGAGAGAGGTTAATCAAGTATAAAATGATGAAATAATTAGATAGTTAATTTTTTTATGTGATAGGCGTGATTGATTGTAATATCACAATGCTATAGCTAACGTAAGTAGTGACTCGACTATATCATAGCTACCAACTAGCTACCTTAAAGATTTGGTGGCTAATATTAATATAAACGGGTATAGATGAGGTGTATACTATATATACTCGCCAATCTCAACTCCTAGATATTAAACAGGATAAGCTCCTGATTTCTGTTCACTCACTACTTCTATAATTTAAATATAATTATGTATCTTGAATAAGGAAGGTACCTCTTTGAATTATATTACTCAGTATCCAGAATAATAACGTGAGATTAAAATAATAGTTATTTATGGTTATTTAACTGATAAAATAGGATACTAAGTTAAATAATTTTTAATCACTAGGAGAAGCGATATATAATACTAACCTCCTGGATAATATTACTTTTGTCCTGATTAAAGTATGAATATAAAGGTTAAACTTAACTTATACATCATATTAATACTTACTCCAAAGGTTAGCAGTTAAAGGGACGGGACGAATTTTTTATTGTCTAGTCACTTATGAATATAAGGGCCTGTATTTTTATAATTTATAGGTCTGTATTAGGGGTATTCTCAGATTGAAATTTTAATTGATAATCTTTCGAGGTACAATTTGCAATCCTTACCTACTAGCCTTCACCACAAACCTAATTTTTTATTAGGTATTAAATTCCTGAATTATAATAATTCACTATTTATAACATTATAACTATTTATAAGTACAAGTAGCCCTGATGTTTCACAGTTTAAGAATTTATATAATAGTTGTATGTAATATCCAATATTATATATTTCCTTTTTGACTGGTGCATTCGTATATATTATATATTGCACTATAATATATTGAAGTATCAGGTGATGAATAATTGAAATTGTAGTTGAATAATACTCTATATATATTATGCTCTAGAATATTATACTTTGGTATAATACTCTACTAGGAAGTTCCATCATAACTGATGCGTTATCTTTCGTTTCTCGGAAACCTCTATCCCTTCGTGGAATCTCTTAATGAATATTTCGTCAATGGAACCCTGGTCCCGCTCCTCATTAATACCCAAAGACTCTAATTTATCAGAGGTTCCCCTCCTGCCAGGCCAATATAGTCCTAATAATCTCATATAGTAACTTCAGTGTATGGTGTATTAGTAATATACGTGGGTTGTAATAGTACGAATAAGGTATCAGTAGTGTGGATTTCACTTAATCATAGAATTGATTATAATGATTTACCTGAGGTAGTAAACGTTCCTGACAGATCTTTGACATATATTATTATGAAGGTATGTGAAGAGTCTCCTATATAGGCAATTCTATTAGTATCTCAATGATTTATCTTTTGACAGCTTTATATTTACTAGATAGTATGAAGAGGATAATTTCACTTATTAGTACTCACCTGTAAATAGATTTTATTATATCTCAATATTTTGTTGTCTCTCTTTAAAAAGATGTTAACATATATATATAGTGGCGTAATATACCCGAAAGTGACACGTTAAGCCTAATCGACAAGTTTCTACGGAATATAGCCACTGCCTATACTCGAATTATATGCATTTTTATATACTAAAGTTATTATTAATTAGCTATTTGTGAAATATAATTTGATAAATATATTATAAAAATAGATTTAGTGTGATTAGACTAATATATATATATATAGTAAGTCCATTATAGAATATCTGTATATAAACTCTTAATACTCTTCAACATTATTACTAATATCTTTATCCTCGGCAGATGCAATATTGATTTTCTTTAATATCATTGTGGAATAAAACATTTATGTAGGTAGTTCAATATTTTTTCAATAGCCTACCCCGGTTCACGTATAGCTATATACCTTTTATATCAATAAAATCCATAGACTCTATTATTTAACTTCTATATGTGAAATAATCTCTTCAGATGTGATATTGATTTTAACTAAACCTAACTATTACAAAACTTAATATATATTCCTAACAATTAACTAGTAGCAAATCATAATTAGTTACCAATAACTATAGTTTCTATCCAAATACTAATCTTACTTAATTAGCTAATCAACACTACTCGAAATTGAACCAAATGTGTGTGATGGGTATATGTGATGTGAGGTAGTGCTTGTAATAGATATTGTGTTGTTTTGTCTTATTATTTACTTCTTCTTCTCTGTTATTGTTTATAATCTAAGAGTATTTTCCCATACTATGTGACACGTGTACCTGACCTGGAAAGATTGCAAGAAGAATAACTGATTATAATAAATATAGAAATAATAAAATATTTAAAACATTTTATAAAAAATATTATTAAAACACTTGTAAATAATAAAGTGGATTAGATATTTTTGGAGCAACATCATGCTGCATTAAACTACGAATGGACCTATAATTTTTATATATTTATTTTACTTTTTCATAAAACTTTTTTCTTTTTTCTTTTTGTGTTTAATTTTATACCTACGTGGGTGAGAGGAAGAAGGAATGTGTTGTGTGAATCTAGCGCTATATATTACGCTTACGAGCCAACGGATGTGAGCGCGGATAAAGGAGACTAGGATCGCATTGTATAGTTTGCTAAGATTTAGTGTGGCAGATGGATAAGTATTGAGGAAAATTGCTTTGATTTTGATAGATGAGATATTTTAAAAACAGTAAAAGATTTTATGTTTTTCAAAATCACCGTGAAATGTAACGACTATTAAATTATATGCTATCAATTCGTGAAGATTTTGTTCTTCGCATTACACATTTGTCTTAGGGCGTTCAGAATAGACGTTACGTTTGAAAACATATTGCTTGAGAGAGGCTCATAGGGCACGTGTTTTGAACATGTGAGACTCGAGGAGACTTATACACACATAGAACTCTTTGTGTCCTGTGAGAAACATGAATGTGGCTGACCAGATAATAAGAAAGGTGATACTCTGAAGAACACATATTTCGCTGTATTGTGTCATAGCTAAAGACGTATTTTGAAACATAATTGGGAAATGCAAGAGGGATATGTCTATAGTTATAGGAGACGTCTCGTACTGAAACCTGCCACTCATTTTCTTCGCTCTAAGGCTCCATCAGAGGAGCTATGGGTAGACATACAAGTTCATATAGTTGATAGTTTCCGATAAGAGGCTGTGTCTTGGAAAACATCTTCTATTTGAGGCCCGATGAGAAGACGAAATTGCTTATCGTGCGTTTGTTGTGAAGCACAGATGCATCTACGTGATAGAGTTCGCACACACACCAGTTGGTGCTGGTTCGAAAGACATATTTCGCTTATAACCTCCATCAAGCGATCTCATACATAGCTTTCAGGAGAAGAAAAATAACCTTCGAATGAGTATATGAAAAACATGTTATATTTGGCTCAGCAGATGGCGCGTGGTATTTGTAAATACTATTGTTGCTTATTATTGGTGTCAGGTTAAAAGCGCTGTATTAGAAAGCATGATATAGATATATTAGTTCAGATTATATATAGGCACTGAGTGTTTTGACTAGACATAGAGTATGTCTTGTTTTAATAATACTCGTTAGGACAGTTGTTTGAAATATGTTGCTTAGGGCTCAGAACATTAGTTAGGACTTAGCTGTGAATTATTGTTATTTGGATTCTGTAGGATGTATATAAGAGTTATGTTTGTTAAATACTATATCAATCTGGTTCCAATATTCTATATGTGAGAGAAAAGACAGGAATTACGTTTTGATAAGTGTTCCGAATACTCCATTTTGATTTTAGATCGGATTATATTTGAAACGTCCCTACGAGCAAACGGAACATCGCATACGGGATTACGATTGCCCTAAGGTTCTAGGAATCAGAGGGACAACGCTACTCATGGTTATTTAATATATTTTAAGAGCGGGCTCAGGATTTTACCAATGGATGGAATTGTATTTTCTATCCCCATCTCGCTCTCGCGACTCTGTCGTCTAGAAATCTATAGGGTTTCTCTACACTCGTCTTCGTAACAATCATGACTTGATTATTAGTACTTTAGTCACCTTTCCACTATCGAGAATATGCAGCTCATACAAGATTATATTTTAACGGAGGCATTTATTCATTCTCATATTTCGCTGTCGTTGTGATTAATTTACTTGAGCTATCAGGCGAGAGAAGAAGATCTCCTTAGGTGTGAGGTTAAAGAAAGTTGTGTACCCAAGCCAAGAAGAGTGTCAATATGTGGTTTCGCGCACTCAGATTTGGACCGGAGAAAAACATTTTTTGTGATGATCTGTGGTGTACGCCCCCGCGGAGCCTAGAAGGGCTCATGTCCAAAATTTATATTATCTTTGAGAGATTTTGAACTCCGCAACTGTCTCTCGAATGAATGAATATTTAGTTACTACTTCTATTCAGAACCGAGAATCATAGCGTTACTTTCGATTTACCATGTGATTTTGTTCAGAAATCTCGGAGGATGTGAAAATGAATAAAAATGGTGGAGACAGTTGTCAGTGAGTCCAAGATTATATTCTTGTTACAGCAATGGATTGTAGCCTTGGAGTATTCGCGCACTCGAATTATACACGTGGGTCAGAAAAGAATGCGTCAGGACATCGGATTTTATACGTATAATAGCTATGCTGACCTAACCTAAGAGTAATATACGCAATCTCGAAATTTTTTTTATCTCATACTAAGGTAAAGGCTCTTTAATTATTTTGAAGCGACTTCTACCAAAAATATTACCCGACGCACGTTCGGTGATGCGAGTTGATGAAGAATAAAGAATTTCCACATATCGTTAACAATACGTTTCCTTTTCGACGCGTTTTCGTAAGAAGTTATAACCAGTACGAGTAGATATAATGGCGTGGACAGTCCAGATACCCTTTAATTAACTACTTATCTTATCACCTAAGAATGCTCATACGCTACGCCCATCGAATATCGTATATGTATTTTGCGCCGCGATCCCTAGCAACATTCAGGTCTTTCTGATATTACGTGGAATCCCAAGGGAACACGCCTGATGATAAATTATAAATATACTATTTTTAGAAAGAATGGGATCTAGATAAAAACGTGAATTGACGAGAAAGAGGGTAGACTTATTAGGCTTGACGATAAAGAGAGGTTGGCCTCCGCTCCCCACAAAAAAGCAATGCGTAACTATCAACAGATCAACAATCTTGTAATAATCATAACATGCTTATTATATTGTTTGACAATAATAGTTTATGGAAAGAGGTTTTGGCGTGTTGAAAATTAAAGAGATATTATAATCTAGTATTTGCTGCTCATAATAATTTTTTTTTTAGTCATCTGTTTTGATTTGGCTTTTATTATTTTGTAAGTTTTATATTAAATATTTTGATTGCGGTAACAAATCTTAGATTCCAACTTGGAAACGGTGTGAAAAATGCACTTGATCCTTAGATTTCCTCCTCTCTCAATTTTCTGTGAAGGAGGCCCTCCCCAATCAGTTAATGAGGAATAACCCAGGTGCACAACACATATGTCTTCAAGTGAGTCATGACATGTATATTCGAAGTAAAAAAAAAAAAAAAAAAATTGATATGATAGGGTTATATTGATTCTCCGTAAGAACTAAGTTAACTCGATAGAAGATTTGTCTGACCATATTTAATTCTGTCGACAAAATATTTATGATAAACTATCCTTTTTTTTTCATCAACTGAAGCTTTCGGTATGAGAGCTAACTTCAATAATTTACCTAATCTATCTAAAATCCTTTGCATTTTTTCAATTTATTATATACATCAATTAATTAAACAAATAAATATTGTGAAACTATATATCAATTAATAATAATCATATATAATGTGGAATGGTAAATGACTAATGAATAAATAAAAAAGAAAGAGCTATTTAAGTAATTTATCATATATTAAGGAGATTACAATAAGTATTAATAATAGACATATTCTAATAGGTTTATATTCTTATGATCTGTCTCTTCCTGTCTTCAAACAATCTGCAAAAGAAGGGTCAGATCTCCGTATTCCAATTTTTGCAAATTTATTATTTCCTTACTCAGTTTTGATGAGGATATAAACTGTAAACTATGTGATGTATTCAGTCGTCCTTTGCATCTACCTCGAAGTATTATTAACTCACAGTGGTGTCATAGAAAGATATGAAGAATAAATTTTTGAAAAGGAGCTCAGATAAGATATATATTCCTTTTTAATCAAACAGCTCTCACGTCTCTATTAATTTCTGGTGTAGGATATGGACCCAAGATATGATACTATTTTAAACTCAATATCTTTCTCCTACAAACAATCTTTATGTTACACTATGTTTAGTAAGAGTGTTTTAATTTAGATCTCATTAATCCCTTACCTTCATTTATACTTATATATATCTATATTAACCTAAATAATTTATCCACTTCTGCACTTCGTCCTCCTACAACTATTATACTCAAATCAATACTAGGATTTTGAATTCACTGAGTGATTCTTATACTTATTGAAAAGTGATGAACTTTTTTGTAAATAATGAATATATTTTAACAAATAAATCAAAAGCAAAATAAATATTAACGCAATTCAAAAAACGCAAGTCAAAGATAATAAAAAAAAGTTAACACGTCCTCATCAAACTCGGAATTTAATAAATAATATAGATGAAAAAGAATGTGTGTAGAATCATGATGAAGTATCGTCTATGTTTAAACTGATAGTCGTTCCATATAGTTACACGATTTAATGGACGAATATCTTACAAATATAGCATTTACTTGTTAGCGTATTTGAGTATATAGACACTCAATAATAATATTCTAATTTGAGATATACTAAAAATATGGAACTACATTTTGATAAATTTTGAGTTATGGTTACAAAATTTTGATTTTATTATCATAAGATCAAACATACAAAAAAATATAGGCCACAGACGACACTTTATAGTCAATAAGCAGCAGCAGACTATCAACAACAACAACAAAAACAACAACAACAACAACAATCATAATACTTTCATATTTTCAATACAACAACAACAACAACAACAACGCAAATATTCAGCATTCAACCTGCACATTTACTAAACATAAAATAAGTTTTTCTTCTCTTCAAATTCTTTATTATATTAACTTAATGAGCAACCAATTATCTATAGCTATCATAACTTATATATATGTAGAAGAAATTAATTTTTTATTCTATTATTGGTACTTCTGAAATATATAGGTAGCCTATTCCTTAAAAATCTCAAATATATATCTCAAGGCGGAGGAATAATGATCTATGGGGTTACGTCGTAGGGACAATGGAGTTTCGGTATGGAAAGCATAAAATTATATAAACTAATATAATATTGATATATATATCAAAAATTTTTTTTTTTTTTAAATATATAAACAGCAATAATAATTACTATTTTTGCCTCTCTATCTGTTCCTATATTTTCTATACATTTTAATTTCGCTTTCTTTTTTGAGAAGAGAAAATACATCTAATAAGTAGCTAAATTGAATAACATAAATTTTAACTGCCATAATATATATGTATAAATTTAATATTTCGTAAATATAGAAAGAGGAAGTGCTAGATGAGAAGAGTCATGCGATTACTTGAAACTATTTATTGTCCAAATGGAATTTTTTTATTCTATTCATGAGAGAATAAAATATTAGCAACACAATATTATTATAAAATAAAAAATGGACTAACATCCAAAATAAGTTAATAACTACACCACTAATATAATATAAAACTTAAAAACTATTAAATTTTTTAAATACTCTTTTAATTAATGTCCGACTTTAATAACATCCGTAATAGGAGTCATATTCTTCCACAAATTCATCCATAGTAAAGATAACACAAGAATATAATATGTAGTTCACGCACAAAAGTCAATTTCAAGTTAAATTTTGCTGAATCATCATATCCATATATATAATATATAATATATATATATATATAATAATTAATATATATATTATATAATTATATATATATATTAATATTTATTATATATTATTATATATATATATAATATTAATATTATATAATATTATATATTAATATATATATTAATATATATATTAGTATATTATATTAATATTATAATATATATATATATATATATTATATTATATATACTTATATATTATTATATATATAATAAATATTATATTAATATTTATAAATATATATATATACAGACATACCATAAGGAACTTGATATACGCCTCAAATAAAATGAGTTACCTGTAAAAATATTATTAATAATTATGCTTAATTTTAAGTTTAATTCCGACCTCTCAAAGATCCGGCTCTGCCTCTGGTTTCTTAGCTATCCACAGTATATACTATATATATATGGCTCCTCTATCTCATTAATTAGAGCCTACTTACAGGATCGATAACTTCACTCACTCTGAATTATATCCAGATTTACCTTCTCACGCCGAAACATGTATCGGCTGCTTATTTTTTAGTCATAGATTACTTGCACATTTTAAGTAAATCTTTTAATTTACAGGTTCTAAATCTGGGCTGCAGACATTTTCGGAAAATCGAACGATATAAAACCTACCTTTGGGAAGTTAATACGTAGTGTCACAGTGATTTTTAAATCTTCAAAAATAGGAAAAAAACGGTCTCTCTTGGCAGCGAAGCTCATCTCAATTAATCGGTCGTTCAGCCGTGTCTCATATAGCACACAAATACTTTTGAAAACAATAACTCAATTCCAGTTTTGTTGTCAATCCTAACGAACGAAATAAGGAAGGATGGATATTATAATTGCACGCAGAGATCAACAATGCTGACTGATATTTGTTTATTTCCTTTGTGCTCTGTGTCTCTCGCAGGGAAAATACTAAGATCATCTTTTGTTGCCACTAACAAAGAAGCTTGTTCTACATCACACAAGCACATTATGTCGTTGATGTGTAAAATAGATTTGCCAAGGATAAGAAAAGGATTTATCCAAAGCAGGACTCAACGCGTACATATTTGTAGTATGGGTACTTAACGACCATATGAGTACATATAGATGCAGCAATGATTGCGCTACTAATCATTCTCTAATCGACCTGCGTGGAGCTAAACAGAGTAACAAAGGTGGCTAAAGGCCAAAATAAAATGCTTGAGTGTATACAAACATTATATAAAAGACTAACTCAGGAAGCGCAGATTGTTTGCTTGACAACATGACCTTAAGCATGAATGTGTAGCCCCTCCAAATATCTTATAGACCTGAGAAAACACACTTTTAAATTAATTTAAAAACCCTCAAATTCTTTTTCACTATTACTAAGAATAGATATATATATAAAATTTAGTTATATATTATTAAAAAGTATATATAATATAATTAATTTATTATATAGGAATCTTTCTTATCAATTTCGATACATATTTTTGTAACATATATATCAGTAATATATTATAAATAACTCTTAAAATAATAACCCAGCCTCCATACTATCCAATCTCCTCACATAATTAAGAATATCTTAGACGAAATTCTAAAAAAGATAATTGGATAATATATTGGACTATAAGGGCATATATATAAGTTTAGATTATGTTAATGCATCTATGGCAAGTTAGTAACATTTATAATAGTATGATGATATAATTAATCACTAGTAATAAGCCTTCGGCTTCACTCATAGTATATAATACTATAAAATATAGTTTAGTTAAAATAGTGTATTATAATTATATTATAATTACATTAATAGGTATTTTATATATATATTATATAATATTTTTATAAAAGCTTTTGAGAAAGGGAACTTTCGCTTATAATATGATAAAAAATGGATATTAATATATCGATAACTATGAAGCGATCGTTAATATTCGTGAATTTTTTTTTCGATTATCTAATCTAAAAAGAAACTTGCATATCTTCATTGTGGCTTAGGTTTTGTGTTTTCCACATAAGTTTTTTTTTATATTTTTTTTAAAAACTAAATAGGAATATCTATACTCACTAAAGATTTAAATCGTTCAAGTACTAATAATATGTCTAATAAAGGTCATATAGGGTACTTTTCTCGGTCTCAGTTCGGCAATAGGGAACGATACGCAAAGAGGGTAGTTTAGAACGAAGGGGGGAGATCTGACACTCCGTCACACCCCGCTCTTATTGACATATACAAACACATACCACGAACAATGACGACGATCTCTGAGCAGGGAATTAACTTGACAGGACAGCCTTTAATAAATAAAATTAAAAAAAAAAAATGAAAACAATTAACATATAAAAATATTAAAACATGATATAAAAAAGCCAACAACCAACTATCAGTCGCAACACAACCATCTCATCTCACTCCACATTCCTTACTCACAAGAGAGATTAAATAAGCTTACACCTCACACAACACGTCACACATACAGTGTCACTCTGGTGACACGACATCTAAGCAGCGTTCAGCATAGTTGTGGATTCCGACTAATGGATTACATATAGATCTTTTTATATATAGATATAACTTAATACAAACTATTATAAAACTAGTCGGTGGTAGAGTGAAACTAAACCCATCTTACCTAAACTAATCTAT
Source organism: Trachelipus rathkii (assembly GCA_015478945.1). NCBI lineage: Eukaryota > Metazoa > Arthropoda > Malacostraca > Isopoda > Trachelipodidae > Trachelipus > Trachelipus rathkii. Next base: position 29,202 of record JABUQX010123105.1, read on the forward strand.
CATAAACTAATCAATTTAATCAACAATCTGACACAAGGGAGAAGAGTTTGATTCTTTCTGACCTAAACCTCAAACGAACAGTAGACTCTCGCACACGACTCAGTCACAGGCAAACATACAAAGAACTCCGATCTTCTCTCTTAAAGCATTTCTGACAAAGAAATTTGTTAAAGTTAATGGCACATACAGAACGATCTTCGAGATAAAAGGAATATTTGAATATTTAAACGTTAATTTCAGCAACTGTTAAAATTAAACCGATAAGAGGAAGGAAGTTGAAAAAATTGTTACAAAGCATAGTCAGACTGATACAAAAACAGACAGACAGATTTAGACAGACTTAATAATTAACAGACAAGCTAAAATACAAAGGACTTAGACTAACATAAAAAAGACAGAGAGACGAATCATACAAAGGACTCAGACAGATACTCAGACAGGACTTCATAATTACAGAGCAGGCTTAAATACAAGGACCAGATGTCGACATAAACAGAGAAGACCTAATCATACAAAGGACTAGACGACTTAAATGAGCAGACGATCAAACGAACTCAATAATTAACAGACAAGCTAAATACAAAGGACTCAGACTGACATTAAGACAGACAGAACAGAACAGACTTAATAATTAACGAGACAGGCTTAATACAGGCCTCAGACTGACACTAAAGACACGACAGACCCAGACAGACCTCAAACAGACTTAAAATTAACAAGACAGGCTTACAAATGACTCAGACTGACATTAAGACAGAAAGACAGGCTCAGACAGACTTAATGATTAACAGACAGGCTAAAATACAAAGGACTCAGACTGACATTAAGGCAAACAGACAGACTCAGACAGACTTAATAATTAACAGACAGGCTTAAATACAATGGACTCAGACTGATATTAAGACAGACAGACAGACTCAGACAGACTTAATAATTAACAGACAGGCTAAAATACAATGGACTCAGACTGATATTAAGACAGACAGACAGACTCAGACAGACTTAATAATTAACAGACAGGCTAAAATACAATGGACTCAGACTGATATTAAGACAGACAGACAGACTCAGACAGACTTAATAATTAACAGACAGGCTAAAATACAATGGACTCAGACTGATATTAAGACAGACAGACAGACTCAGACAGACTTAATAATTAACAGACAGGCTAAAATACAATGGACTCAGACTGATATTAAGACAGACAGATACGACTTGACTTCTTCAAATTATATATTCATTAATAAATATTAATATTATATATAATAATAATAATAATAATAATAATATAATATAATATAATATAATAATATAATCTAATACTATAATATAATAATAATAATATAATAATTGAATAATAATAATAATAATATGTTTACAAATAATAATAAAAAATGATAAATATGTTTTTGAGTAATTAATATAATATATAATAATAATAATAATAATAATAATAATAATAATAATAATAATAATAATAATAATAATAGATATGTATTACAATAATAATAAAATATAAATAAATATTAAATTATATATTTATATATTATATATATATATTATATATATATATCTAATATATATATATATATATATATATATATAATAATATATATATATATAATATATAATATATATATTATATTATATATATATATATATATATATATATATATCTTATATATATATATATAATATATATATATATATAAACTTAAAATAATAAAATGTAGGAAGCTGAAACACTAAAAATTTTAGAAAATTTCTATAATGAGAAATATGAAACTATTAAAAACCGTATTTTATAGTATAGAAAATATCCTATGACATAGAATAATATAAAATATGTTGGTAAAATATTTACCCTTATAAATAGTTAAATAAAGATATAAATATAATTAATAAAAAAAAATAGCTAAAGGGTTCATCAGTGTGTAGTTCTCATTTCACAGTAACTTTTACAGTATTTTTATATCTAGTGGATTTGAAGTTTCAGCAATTATTTTAAAATCTTCATTTGCAATAAAGTGGTTCCTTTCTTGTGAATCTTATCTACTAATATCAGCCGAGTGTTCAAGATAGTAAGTGGTCTACTGGAGTTGTAAGTCTGTATGTAATAAACACCAAAATATTTATATAAGGTATTTATGAGAAGTGAAATATTCTAAAAACTCATATTTTATATATATTTGATGATTTACAATATTTAACTTTTTGTTATTAATCATATTAGGTATAAGGTACATAAAATCGAGATTTAATTTATGTATCAATTCCATCTGGAACTCACAGAGAATAGAGAACATATTGAATAATAGTCTGTTGGACGAAAGCTATAATGAGTATATAAATATTTAGATTAATTATATGTTTATTATTTAATCTTAAAATAATAATAATTATATAATATAAATATATATAGATTATAATTATGATAAAATTATTTACTACTATCACATATAATATTAAAATTAATTATACTAATTATAATATTATTAGATTATTGGACACTAGCTTTAGTTTTTCACAGTGTCTCAGCCGATTTTTCAATGAAACTAACCTCATTATTATGCTCATATCTAGTGCCTAGAGATGGATCGAAGCTATATCACTAATAACTATTAAAATATAAGGTAATGTAGAAATACGTAACCTTTGAATAAAGTTATGATTAGTCACAAATATTTCATTTAGAATATACTAGTATAGGTATCGTATTATTATTTATTATATTATCCTTATTATAGATATATTATATAAAATAGAATATATTATAGCATACTCAGTAATATAATATATACTATATAGTATACTTTTCTGGAGTTCTATTAACTATTAACTATTATTTAACTATTATTGTCAAATATATTCTTGACATGTATCATTTCTATTAGTGTCTCAGTAAAACATTATGGCAGGACATGTTAAGAAATTTAGATAGGCAACTTATAATAATAATAATAATATATATCAATTATATAATAATATAATAATGATAATAATAGATAATAATATAAATAATAATAATAATAATAATAATAATAATAATAATTAAATAAAAAAATTACAGTAAATCTTTCACTACTGCTATCTATACTCAATAATAAGCTAGCACAGTTTTTATTGATCGAACTTTATAATAATATAGGTGAAGTAAATATATTGAGTTTATATAAGACCTATCAATACATCTATAAATCTCAGACAACTAACATATGCTCAAGAAAGGAAATTAAATATATATAATCTAATAAATAATTAAGGTGATAATATGAAGTGATAATGGTTCAATTTTAGTAGAGTAATTAAATATGTAATAAATAAAATAAAATTTTATAAAGTTTGTGAAAAATGTGAAGAGAAATTTGTTATATTAATATCTACACCATAATACTGTTTACACTCGCTGATTTAATAGCGAGTATTCAGTAGAACATCCGAAATATCACCAATAATAAGTAATATAGGTATTTGGAGTTTGGTCTCATTTTGTTCTGATGATTTTTCTTGTAGCATGTAGATAAATGCAAAATTAACATTTAAACTAAATATTATATAAAGTATTTAATAAATTAAGGAGAAAAATAATAATAATAATCGACAAAGTAAAATAAATATTGTTAATAAGTCTTGTCATTTTATATAGTAATCCAGCTCATTTAGAAGATGATCCTTATTTATAAAGAACCTTTTATTGGTTTAATTAGTATCTCGTTAAATAATTAATAACTTTCTATTTATTATATAGTAGCTATTTTTTTTATCTAATAAATGATAATATTACTCCTTATAGAGTCGAATATTTTTTTGCTTTTGATACTATAATAGTATTAGGTGGTGATCTCATCGGCTTAGGGGATAATTCGGGGTGACTAATTCCCCCTCCGGGGAGGGTGTCCGGAACACCTACCCAGTCTTTTGAGTTATTGGGTGTCGCGTGGGGTGAGTTCTTATGATACCTGGACTCCTATATCGGGGTTATAAATATTAGGTAACCGCCCCCCTTAGTATGTTCCTATATCGTCGGCTCAAGCTACCTATACATTATTGACTAGATGGCAATTACCTTTACATAAATAATATCATATTATATAATATATATGTTATATATATTAATAATTATATATATACTTTATATTAATATTATTAAGTATGAATTAGAAGCGGAGTAATTTTCTCGTCTTTCATATAAAGGTGATCGTATAGTATTATTCTTCTCGCGAGAACGAGAGTTCGATAATCTAATCTCCTATATATACGGTCCGGCTAACTGAAGCTAGCTCAATCAAAAAATATTGTCTCGTCAGTAGGATATTTTCTGTATTATTTATATAAACAGTTTTGCGGTCATGGTGAATTACAACAACTATATACTCATAATACTACTATGATATTTATACAATCAATCACTATAATAACAAAGTACATACATAAAAGTAAACAGTCTATTATAGCATACAAAGAACTCATCTTTCTCTCTCTCATTACTCTACCTCGTTCTTCTTTCTTCTCTCTCTTATCTAGTTTCTGCTTTCAATTTATTCTTACTCTCTCTCTTCACTACTAATCCTATATCTATCTATACTATCCTCTATACTCTATTAAATAGTCGTATATAATCTCTCCTCTCTCTCTCTCTACTCTAACTCCTCACTCTCACTATCTTCACTATCTCTATTCATATATCATCTCTATACTTATCTCTCTTACGTCTATCTCTTCTTATTGATCTCATCTCTCTCTATCTCTCTCTATCTTCATCTATATATACTCTCTATGATCTATTTACTCTCTCTATCTCTGATATCTCTTACTCTCTCTTCTCTCTTCATCATCTCCTCTATCTTACCTCTTTTCATCTATATCCCCTTTTGTTATCTTCTCTATCTTCTATCTTCTTATCTTATCACTAGGTTATTATCTATATATTTATATTATCTCTCTCACTATAAGATATATATATCTCTTATCTTTATCTATCTCTATCTCCTATCTATTTTCGTATTCCTCTCTCTCTCTTTATTACTAGTTATAATATACTACTATCTATTCTTATCTATTCATCTCCTACTATAATATTACTATATATATATTACTCTATATTATTACTATATCTATTCATCTTCTAACCAACTCTCTTCTTTTATATATATTTATATTATTATAACTTTCTATATATTCATATATTCTCTCGTCTCTATTATCTATATTACTCTATCTATATAAGCGATATTATAGTATATTAGTATATTGTACTAAGTATCTATAGTAGCATATTATACTTGTCCATAACTCTTCACTCTATGTAATCCTTCGCTCACTTCAGTAATTAAATAAATAAGCTATTTTTTTATTATTTATTTTATTTATTTTCTTTACATTTATCCTAACTATAATAATTTTATATATTAGCGATTCAATAATGTATTCCTTTTCGCTTAGCTATTGTAGTTTTTGTGTTAGAAAATAGGATTTTATTTTTTTTTTTTTTTATATAAGTTTTATATCGCAATAAACGTTTATTGCTCACAGGATTTCCAACAATTATTTAGTTTCCTGTAGCATATTGTTAGTTTATTGAGAGTATTGAGATTCGATATATGATAGTTTAATATGTGGATAGTTAAAATCATATATATTAAAATTAATAATATTATATATACTTAATTAATAAGTATATATTATATTAATATTAATATTATGATATAGATATATTATATATATATTATATATATATTATATATATATATTATATATATTATATATTAATACTTTATATTATATACTATATATTACTATATATTATAGTATATAGCTATATATATATATATATATATATTATATATATATAATTTTTATATTATAGTATATGTATATATTTAATTTATATATATATATGATAATTACTTCAATAAGAAATTATATTATTTAAGGGAAAATCTATATGCGTAGTATATAATATATATTATATTTATTATATTATTGGGTATGGGTTGATATATATTGATTATAATATTATAGTATAAGATGTGGGGTATATAAGTGATCATTTTTGTAATATGTGGGAATAATTACATAATCAAATATTAGTTATAATGATAAATACTGGTAGATGGACTAGCTGTTAGTGTATTAAATAAGTATAAGAATAAAAATATATATGAATGTAAAATTTCTTTGGTTTATTAAATAATATTAAATTAAGTGCTACGGTGAAGCAGGGTTTATGTCAATTTTATGTCAACTTGGTTTTAATATTATATAATTTGTATATATTAATATATTTAATATATATTAGGTATTGGGGTTATTTAGTATAAACGATATAGAGGGTGGTAAGGTGTGGACAGGTAATAAAATAGTGATTAATGTAGTATTTGAAAAATGATGTAGGAGAATTAGGAAGAGAGTTGAATTATAGGTATATATGCTACTCTATATATACTATTTATTCATGCGGATATTTGTTTTGGTTTGGCGGGTATTATATATAGTATATTGTACGATATCATTTTGTGGAAGCAAGTTTTGAGAGGAAGGATTGGTTAAGAAGTGGATATTTATTAAATTAGTGGTATATACAATGTGAAGTGTGTATATAAGTGTAGGGTAGATTGATAAATGATAATTAATTTAGAGATATTAAGATGATAAGGTTATGGTTTAGCGTGTTATAGTGATAGTTAATATTTTCCATCTTTATTCTGAAATTCCAACTTATTAATATGGTATATTTAATAGATATGGTGTAAGCAGTATAGTCATTCTGTAAATAAATAAACGCCTGTAAATAAATTATTAGGTAATTAATAGTGTTTTGGTAATGAAATTAGGTATGATAACTGATAGTGTATATAATGCGTTATTATATGTTTAGATAAAAGTAATTTATAGGAAGGTACAATAGGAGGTGTACTGGTGGTTAGATTATGAGACTATAGTCTAGTCAATTCTTTACGGTGATGTTTTTTCTCACTAGGAAGCATAAAAATTTTTAGGTATAAATTTTTCTTCACTGTCGTTTAAATTAACCTCAAGAAACTCGAAGCAAAAGTGCAAAATATTTTCTTTAAGTGTAATGTAATGATATTGGCAGCTTTTTCTTCATTTTAAGTCCAACTAAATTACAATGATCATTATCCTTTTTATAATAATATAATTAGTTTTTGTTATTAATATACTATACTACTAATATATATTAATATAATGTGTTTTATAATGGTATTTTATATATATTATATATAATATATGATTATAAAGCTTGTCAATAGCCTTCACTGGTCTGAAATGTATATAAGAGTGTATATAGATTCTTTATGATACAATTGTGTTTAAGATTAGGATATACTAAATAACCATTTGGTAGAAGTGTTTCGTGATATTGTATTTGATCTAAGTATATAATATTATTATTAAAATATGTATATGAGGAAATAAACATGAATATTTATGTTAAAGAGTATTTGTTGATGTGGTTATGAATATGAAGTGGCAAATTAATCAAATATGTTAAATAGTTAAGATTTACAATAATAAAAATGGAGATCAGTGTTACTATAATAATATGGATATAGTAACTTATGTGGCTGTGAAACATGACAGTCCTAGAACTGGAAAGACTGTATATCGTTAAGATGGTGTGTTTTGGGAAATTATATTCTCGTAAGAATATATAGACTGCGTGTAGTATATATATATATATATCTTTGATGAGGAACCTATAATATATGAATAAATAATAGTTGGATTGAGTCAGTAATTAAGATAGTAAATATATATTTAATATAACCTCATGGTATATATATATATGAGATAGGAGAATTGCGAGTATTGGCAGGGAGAAGAAAGGTCGCACATATATAGAATAATGGTATGTCTAAAGTTCTGAGACTAATGGTTTCTAAGTATATTTTGTGAGAGTGTTCAAGTAGATTTTTTCCTTCATGTTCTTTTAGTCCACGATAACTGGCAAAGTGGTATGTAATTCATCTGGCGTTTTATTTTTTGTTTTTGTTTTTTATAGCCTATTTATTTAAAAACACTGCACACTTTTGTTCATGTTTGGTTCACCAATGCATATTGGATTAATTAGCAAAAGCTGTGGAAATAAATTAAATTTTATTTTTAACAAAATTGAACTTTATTATCTAATGCAATATCAATCTTAATCTGATTTACACCTAAGTGCCTAACCTAATGTAGCTTATCCACCTAATTCTCTTAACGTACCTAACATTAAACGTTCCTGATGAAAATACCGTACACTAACCTAAACTAACTACTAAAACCTATACCTAACCTTACGTAACCTAACCTAATAAACTACTAGACCTAACTAACTCCTAACTTAACGTACTACCTACGCTAACCCTAACTACTAACCAATATATATTACCGTAGTAATACCCTAACATAGAGCATAGCCTATGACATAACCCTAACTAACTAACCATAACCTAGTATAAAAGACTAACTAACCTACCTAAGTGGATGTAATTCATCTCGTCTACATACTGTAACCTAGATTAAGGTAATCGCAAGAGTTCTCTCTTAATAAGTTAAAAAATAAATGGATATTTCAAGTTTCTTTGGGTGGATTTTCTTCTAACTGATGCTTCTGATCATTATCCATTTTTCTGTTCAACTCTCTAGGTATGTTCAAATATTTAAATGCTGTGCTTAAGGTGGGATATTGGTAATTAAATGGAATTATTGATGGGATATATTTTTATTAATACTGAAGGACAGTTAATATCTTTAAGTCGTAAATAATTGTTAAAAAAACTTAATTATATATATATAAAATTTAAAATGAAGAATTAAAATTTACTGGATGTAGTCGGTTACGTTAATGGTGACTAATTTAACTTCAAATTATGCCATTTAGTATAGATTTTACCCTTTTTCATTATTAAATACAAATGGTTTTACCAAAGAACGTAGAAAAAATTGACATGACCATTATAACTATTATTATATATTATTATAATTATTATATTAATTATATATTATATTATAATGTATATATTTATTATTATACTTGGATATATTTACTATTATTTCATACTAGATATATATTTATATATATGAATATAATGTATAGAATAATTATATATATAATAAATATGCGGATTATTTGAATCGTTCATATGTTAAATGCTGTACGTAGTGGTTGACGTTATGACTGTTAATTGTTCATTAAATTATATTTTAAAAAAGAGTTTGCATAATGATTTGATTTTCTTGAAGATATTACTTTAAATAAATAACATCAGTTATATTTTTAAATTATTAAGTTATATTAATCTTCCGGCATTCATTTGTATACGGTAGAATTTCGAATCTTTTTATGTTAAAGAGAAGATTTAGTTGACGTTAAGGTGACTGGAATTTAACGTCAAATTATGCGCATTTATTAATATTAAGGTATGATTTGAAAAAATTTTGCATCAATTTTATCGCAAGTGAAATTTATTAATCAATTTCAATAGCAATTTACTTTTTATTTTCTTGTAACTTTCTGTGAAACTTTTTATTTATGTAAATTTTACATATTAGTCAATACTTTGAAATCATACCAAATCCCTGGTTTTTTTTCTCTTTGATTTTTGTTGAAGGGCCGGGGCCGCGGTCGGTTCCTAATCAATGATGAACATTGTATTTATGTATGTATTTATGATATTATTATATTAAATTAAGTATATAGTTATTATTATATATATATATATTTATATATTATTATATATATATTAGTATATAAATATAACGGTTATTATATATATATATAAACGTTAAAATATATCTACTGACTGACAAAATGCAACGTGACTGCTTTCGCACTCTCCTCTCATATGCAGAGTGGGGATATTTGCCATAAAGCGTTGGGGACTTTGCGATTATATAATGACAGGGATTTACGCACTTGTGGCTTGATAACAGTATGGCTCAAATAATAGTAGGTTTAAGTGTTTGTGTTCGTTGTATAAATTCTTGAATGTAATAGAAGAATGGAGAGGAAATGTTATAGTACTTTATATATAGTAGTGATATATATATAACAAAACGGTAAAACTACATAATATAAATAGTTGCGATCTTTATGATATATATATATATTAACTATACTAATATATATTATTAAATTATGTTGTGATTTTTTATTGTTTTTATTTGTTGCAAAGTTTATTGCACTTGTGGATATATGTTTTTTATAATATATATAGCTATATATTGCTTATAATAAACATATTACTTTTAGTTAGCATGTCTTTATGGGGTATATATTTATGTAATATGTAATATTTTATTGTGTTTTGATAATATGTGTGTAGGTATATAAATATATATTAATATTTATTGATTGTTATTAAGAAGTATAAGATATAAGTTGAGTGTTTCTTATAAGGCTTAGCAGAGAAGAAAAAACATATAAAAGAGATGGTATTACATTATAGTGTTGTAGATTATGATGGAATTTTTAGATAAAATATCATATATTTCTGAGAAAAATGAAACTTTATGAACTGAGAGGAGGTATTTTATCTCTATTATTTAATATTCAGAAAGGCGGTGGGATTTATTGAACAGGTAGGTGTTGTTAGACTTCGAAACAATCTACAATCATCGCGGCAAAAGAAGCACCGTACCGAGGATAGACCAGCTGTGCACATAATCTCAGTTGTCGCAAAATCACCATGCGGTAGTAAATAAGGATATGTATCCGAAAGAAATATCAAAAAGTGTTTTGTATTCACTATATTGGAACAATAACTAATTTTGTTAATTTAAGTTTGTATTAAAGTCTTTGTTCATTTTAGACTATCACGACAGAATAGGTACTTTTTGAATATATTTAAGGAAAAAAGTAATGAGTTACAACATATGGAAAATTAAATAAATATTAAATTAAAAAAATTAAACAGTTGTATTTGTTTTTTAATGATATAAAATTAACTTAAGATTTAATAATATTTATCTCCTGTTTAAACTGTTTAATTTAAGGTGTGCTAGAGATGAGTATCGTGAGTATACCCTTGTTGATAATATGTGTATAATTGTTTATTGGATTTAGGCTATAATACTATTTTAGTGTATTTCTATTAGTATAGTTTATCACCATAGTTTTATTTTTTATATTTAAAATATATTTATATCTATATTAATATTATATTTATTGTATTCATATTTATATATTATATATATAATTATAAGCTACTTGATTATTTTACATATATATATCTTATATGAATTAATATAAGTAATTATTTCTATATAATATTTATATCTATATAGTATTATATATATATATATATATATAATAATGATCTTCATGCATTCATATTAATATATATAAGGTATTAATATATACTAAATATAAATTATTATATTTATTTATATTATTCAAGTTTAATAGTATACACATTTGGTAATAAAAAGTTATAAATAGTAGGCCTAGGCCTATGTAGATTTATAAGATTCTGACTAGCCCTGATAAGATCCCTTGAATTCACAGACGCTGTAAGAGCTGGGTCGTAAAAGTTAATGAAAGTAGTATGTGAATGTAATGCTGTCAGTGGTCAACGAGGACGAATGGAAACTTGCGTCAATAATTTTCAATAATACGGGTAGATTGTGATATGAAAATTATTTAGGGGTCATTTGGATAAACTTATATGTGTTGATGGGAGTGTGTCGTGCAGTGTGTGAGTGTAAGGGTACGTGATGGATTGAGTGAGTGTATAATGACTCATTTATTTTTCAATGATTTGTTACATAGGTTTAAATAAATTATGGATAGCAATACCGATAGTAAAACTTAACTAAAAATAAAATCAAGTAATGGAGATGTAATTTAGCCAACACAGGTTTTTTTACCATAGATCATAGACAATAAATCACAGATATAATGTCTCATGTCTTTATCTTCTTGTGTATAAGTATTATAAATATCCAACAAGGTAATACAAGGTGAGTTTACATATAGAACAGTGTAGTGCAGAAGATACCTACTGATGCAAAGAATTAAAAACGTATCTATTACACCAAATCTTTATAATAATATGACAACTGAAGATCTTTATAATTGTTCACTTAATATAATGTAAACTCTGGCATTTACATGTTAATAGTTGTATATATGAGATTCAAATAAGCACTAATTAATTATTATACTCTTTGCTAATATACTGATGGCTTTTTTTGCACTTGCAAGTTCCTGAAATGTCTGATTCATTGAGCTGTATTGTGTGAATGTATTTTTTTAAATAGGCATAATAAAAAATACAATATCTCCATATTCACAAAACAAAACAAAATTCAAAGTTGATTCGAATATGCGAGATGGAATTACCCAACGATTGTCTAGGCAAGAGAAGATTAGTGTTGGACTCCAGTGTGATACGTCAAAGCGTATTCGAACGCTGAGGTGTGCAAGGTTGCGGATCGAAAAGAACAAAGTGAATTAAAAAACAAAATTAATAAGATCAGCAACTATTATCTATATACGACTATCCAAAAAAAGTAAAATATAAGTTCTGAAAAAGGATAAAGTTAATGATACAGTAACACACATGATATAGTCGGTTGGTCTTCTTAGGCATAGTGAAAGCTGGACA
>JABUQX010123106.1:0-12500 GCA_015478945.1 Trachelipus rathkii
GAGGAGAGAAGGAGTATGGTATAAGGAAAGAAAACTCTTGGATTTTGTCTTTTCACTAACACCCAATAGCATTTAGGCAAGCTTTCAATGCACATGGTGTGAAAAACAACGTATCCCTGAAGTGTATATCCATTCGATCCAATTGAAATTATTTTATTTGCCTCTTTTTTATAGGACTGCTGCTGATAGAATCTGAAACTTGGGTGTGTCAGTAATGACGCATATACGAACTGATGATCAAAATTTTCACGCCAATTATGTGCAGCAACAATAACTTTTGACTTAGGAAATTTTCCTCCTTGAAAACTCTCATCTAGGAGAGTTCTATATAATTGATTACAGGCGTTTTTCGGTCTCGAAATTTAAATGTTCTTGTTCTTGATACCAACAATGTGAGCATACCTGTTCACCTTCTTATCTGTATCACATTTTTCGCATTCATTCTGAGCATATTCAGTAATTAGGACGTTCAATTCTATATTATTATTCTCTTCCTTTTATTCATCATATGCCCTTTATCTCCTGGTATGTCTCGATATCATAGTAACATGTATAAAATCACCTGATCAGTATCTTTCTTCTTTTTTAATTTTCTTTTTATCTATGTAGCATATAATGATCATTCGTTTCTTTAGGCTCGTATGAATTACTCATGTTTTGCATAAGCTTTTCTAAGCAGTCAGTTGGAAATTACCCGTAGCGATCACATTTATTTTGCACAAGGCAGAGTTGCAAATCTAATTTCTTGCACGTTATAGTATCCTGATGGTTTTTTATAAACAGAATTTACATTATAATATTCCGAATACAATTCACGACATTTCGGGATGGAATATACCAATCGTGATGGCGAAATGAGCCTTGACACTGTGATCCGTTATAGACAACTGTCTACAATCCATAATTTACAGTCTAATTATGTGCTATATTATGCTGTTGAAAGTGTAACAATATGTGCAAAAGATGACGCATTTCGCTATATTGTCATTCTTCTTGTTTCCTTGGTATTCTCTAAAGATTACATACTTTTAGCTTATCTTTCTTTATAGCAGATAGTGAATGATTTTACTCGCCATTCGGTTTGCTCTATAATGTATAAAGGTCATTTTCTGTTCTCGGTTAGGATTGCGATTATTAGATGTAGTGATGTTATGGCGTCCATTACGCTTTGCAGGCCAGAATACTACTGATTAGGGTGGTTGGTTCGGCATTTTATTTCAACATCTCTTTGATTTTTTCTAATAAATCAGTGTTAGCTAGCAAATGATCTTGTATATTTATAGCCAGCATGTTTTGTTTTAGCTAATGCTTGTCTGCCTGTTGTTTTTCGCGATTTCTCTATGTATATGTGTATTGGTATATATTGCTTTGTATTCTCTTTTAGTTCAGTAGATCTCATCGCATTTCCTAAACAAAAGACGGCCTTGAAAGCGAACCTACAGCGCGCGTCCTCTAGATGAACATTTACTAGAGGGTATACTATGCTGAAACTATAGATTTGGTGGCGCGAGAGTCTATCGGTTTACGAGTCTATTGTGTCGCCGCTTTGCCTAGCCCTATTCAGGTGACACAAGTAATCTATCTACTTTGAATTTGGTTAAGATGAGATGCCTTTTATCGACGTCGGTACTGGAATGATCCTTCCAGAGACGTTCTCACATCTCTTTCACCCCAATATTGTGGTCCAGTCATATGTTTCCCTGTAACTGGGATTATTATCTATAATTATTGGTTCCGGGGGGTCAGGTGTGTTATCTGATCAGTTTGCGCCGAATAAGTGAAATTATTCCGTACCTCTCATACGGTGTACATCGTCGTTCAAGTTCTGGGTAGATAGAATTGATTGCATTCCATGACTTCACGTTCACAAGTCGATTTCATAATGAATTTGTTGTCATGTAGAGTCTCTTTGCCTGGGAAGAATTATATTTTCGTCATAAATCTGTTAATCTCTAGGTGTGACGTTCCATATGATTTTTAAAGTTTCTCTACGAGATTGCGTTTAATGTCGTTTATATTGGCTTCTCTCTATATACCAGCATTTTCATCATCGAAGGTTAGCCTGGAAATAATAGTCTATTATTATTAATTTATGATACATTATGGTTCAATTAAAATCTAAGTTTTCCAGCTATTGTTAGGTTCATTATATATTTTTTTCGCTCAATAAATTTTTTAGTTTTCTAAATAGTATTTTCTCAAACCATATATTAAATATATTTATCCACACAACAACAACAACCAACATACCATTTTTAAAGGGTGCGATAATGACGTCCACGTAGAATGCTTTTTACTCAAATGTATGGTTGTATATATTCAACACGTTTCTGGAAAAGAATAATTTTTTAGACATGTGCATATATCATTTCCCTTTATTCTTTAATTAATGATGTATTTAATTACTTTACGTGTCAATAATTAATTGATTAGATGTATTTTACAATTGTTATTTTTAAATGAGAAAAATATATTATATATACTTATTTATATTTATATGTTTATTTATTTATATATTTATTTTTACTATATTTATTATATTTATATATATTAATATATATTGTATTATTATTTAATTATAATACTATATATTAGGATTTATAGGATATATATTATTATTAATAGTATAAAAAAGTCTTACCGTATCCTGAATAAGTATTGATTTGAAAAAGTCACTCATGTGTTGTAGTATATGAAGTATACTTGTGGGATGATAGAACAACATGGATCTGACTAAATGTCCTTAAATTGGTTGAATTCGTAATGTAGCGTCTTGATATGATGAATGCCCCATCCTGTAGTGGGCGTTTCTCGCTTTTCCTATTATTAGACTCAGGTTCCTGTCTCTCATGTCTATAGCATAGTTCCATAATTTCGAACGCCTATGAATCATCGCGAGTTGCCAGATTAGCCAGTTTGTTTTAATTAGAATATTATTAAGTTGCAGTCACTTTATGTAAATGGTTTTGATAGCATAACAATCCTTTCATGTTTCCGAGTTGAAAATTTCCTGAAAGGGCGGGGAGCCATAAGATATGAGATATAGCCTAAGATAATATTCTCAGGTTGTTTATTCTGATTGCGTATATTGTGTATTGTTTGTGTGTGTGTTGTGTGTTGTTTCATTTATCTTTTAGTTCAATTACAATAGTGTTTAAGGATCCTAGGATATTGGATATATGCGTTTTGTTTAGAGAGTATACTGGTGTTAATTTGTAAAATTTATCCATTGATATTGTAGGAAGACATAGGCTTGAAAGCAGTGTAATAGGTTACTTTTTTTGCTATGTAAACGTTAATATTACTTACTGTTGCCGAAGTATTGAACTTGTTAATGAGGTAGCAGTTTATTGAGGGTGCTTATAGGTGTGTCAGAGTTTGTCGTTTGTCACATGGGTATTTCTAGTGTCATTAGGTTTACAAGGGGTTGGTCAGTGGTTGCTTTATGTGTATGTGGAGACCGGTGTATTTAACGTTAGAGGTATGATTCGTCGATCAGCTTATGATAATTTATCTTTCTAAATGTTGTTGTATAATTTTGTGTGCTAAAATGTTACTTTTTTGTGTGTTTATAGTAAATTAGCATGATAATTTTATGGAGCTGCTCTTCTAAGAAAGTAATGAATAGGCGAGTTTTGCGCCATGTAAATGTTAGTTTCTTTATCTGGTTTTTATCTGTGGTGGAATCTTCGTAATGTTTAAAGTTCTAGTTCGTCTTTTCGTCATGTAGAGTGTGCTTAGTGGTGGGCGTTTACGGGTGTTTATGTGCGTGAACCTTGTTTTTAATGGGTTTATGCAGTTTATTCGGTTTTTTATAGGTGCTTTAGGTTTTATCGGTGTACGATTATGTGTTTTCTATGCAGATGAGGTCATGGGGGTTAGCTTTATTAATGTGAAGAGAACTTTTGTTACGTCAGCAATATTGTTTTCGTGAGTTCGATGTATAAGAGAGACTTGATTTTATGTTATTTGTTTTGTTATGTCCAAAATTATGGATATCGAAAATGTGGACTTGAGTCATAGAGTCATTAATTCAATATACATTCAGCGAATATGGTGGATTGGTAGGTGGGGTGGAGGTTGGTGATTATCCTGATTTACTGATTTGGGTAGTAAAAACGTAAATTGTAGCCGTTTAGTATACATGAAATGTATATTCAAATACGAGTTTTGTGTTGGTTTGGGTTGTTGTTTTTTGTTTTTTTTTTAGTTAAATAATTTATATCCCGTTGTGGGAATGTTTTAAAGAAAAAATGATATAAATATAAATATATATTAAATATTAGGTAAAAAAAATTAAATATTAAAATAAAGTTCGAAAAATTAAAAAATTTAACAGGAAATATTAGTTAAATTCTAAAAAAAAGTTAAACAAAGTATAAATGTAAATGAGTAATCAAACTTTTCGAGAAAAAATAAAGTAAAAAGTTATTAATTTAATGAGTAGTTTAAAGAGTGAAATAAAATAGAATATGGAAAAATTAATAATAAGATAATAAGCGAATATTAATTTAATGTTTTACAACTAATTTTCATATTAAATTCTAGAAATAATCAAATCATATAAAATAAATGTTAAACACAATGTATATCGAATGGTATCAAATATATAAACGTATAAAAAATAGTAACAGTATAGGGTGAGTCTTCACTTAGAGTAAAAAAATTTATAGGTTAACGTTTATAAATATGTGATAATATTAGAGATTGAAAATAGAAATTGTTAATGTGCTGCAATCGTTTGTAATAATTGGTATCTTTTATGCATGATGCAATGCAATATATCACCATTTTACTAATGTTACGATTATATGATGCAGTTATTGTAATATGTCAGTAATGGATATTTGTATATTAAATTGAAGTTACTATGTTTCTGGTCAACGCTACGCGGTCTTCCTACATTCCGTGTGCGCGAACTTGGACGATAAACTTCTGAATCCTTCTCAGGAGGCTCCTCTCCTTCTCATTCTTCTTGGCCTTTCTCCCTTTTCCTTCATCCGTGCTGTATGCATTCCATGCATTTCTCTTCTTCTTTTGTTTCTATTGGTAAATTGGTGACCGTATCTCCTCCGCGGTGGCGTGCTCCCTGACCGTCTCGATAAATTTCCGTGATATCCCTTCCTTCTTCGACTTTTTTTTCCGTCTCCCGACTTTTATTCCGACTTTTTTTTTCCAACATCTCAGACCTCCGACTCCGTCTCCTCATACTTTTCCTCCGAGTTTCAAGTCTTCTACGATCAATTTTTTAATTTTTGTTGGGGCATTGCAATCCCCCTTCCAGGGAGGATGCAAGAGGTGAACGTAATCTCGTCTCCGACGAGATTTCGTCATCATATAACTCTCACATCCAAATTTTAGCCCTATACGTTAAGCCTAACAGGACTTTCAGGACGGATATTTGACTTGGCTAAGGGGTCTCAAAAAAAAAAAAAAAAAACCACCTCCAAATTAGGGGTAACCTACGGTCACCAAAACTCGCCCCTGTGAACTCACTGTGTTCGTATAGCAAAATCGTTAAGTATACCTAATCTTTGCTCATTCTCGAACACATCTACATACATAGGGCGTAGCGTTATTTCATCCTACGGCTCTCGGGGGACCCCTCTCTCTAATATACATCCCACCAACTTGAAATTTACACGGATTTCGTCCTTACTCCATATATAGATTATTTTCAAGTTTAAAGCAAATATCTCTATTCCTTCATATCGAAAAGGTTGGTCGATACCAAACTGGCGCATCACTACTTTTATGCGATTAATCGAATGTTTAATTATTGTAATTTACTTGTTCTTCGATTCTCATGTTTCAGTGCTAAACTTGCCACTTACCAAAGCACGTACGAAGATTCTGACTTAAAGAGTTTCGAGTTAGGTTAATCGATCACGATAAATACGATTGTGCAAACCCTAGCTAAAATGATCTATTCGATCTAATTGGTGTTAAAACCTTCTTTAGTGTTATACCTAAAATATGTCCCTTTCTTTTTCTTGGTGAGCTAAACTCTTCCGAAGATACGGTCTTCTCAGACCGTAAAATTCGGTCTACGCGACCTTAATGAACCAGTTTTGGAACGTATCAATATCTAAAATCATGAATATGATAAACTTCGCTAAGTCAGGGCTGCCGGACATGACGGTGGAGATTTGGTTTCTCAGAAAACCTATCGAAAATGGTTTGCAAGTCTTTCTGCCTTCGCACGGCAGGGGTCTGCCATGGCGTAGGAATTAATCTCCGCCAAGGCCTCCCGGTTCTAGTTGGGGCAGCTTGAACCTCGGTATATGGACCAAGACGCTGTAAAAAACGGCCAAAAATTGTTCTAAAAAGGACCAATTGGTGACGGATTCTGGTTGTCAGATTAGCTGTCAAGATCGTTGATTCCAGTACTTTGTTGTCCTCTCCGTTTGTTAAATGGTTGAGCGTTATAAAAAAGTAGCAAATTAGTAAAATAATTAATGGCGTAAAATTTATGTAATATATTTATATCGTACCAAATATTACGCAAGATACTTACGGATTTTTGGATCTGACTTGCGTTCGTCGAGTTTTATCGAAATCTTGTATTGGTTTTATACACTTACTTAGACATCCAATGAGTAAATCTTTTATCTAAATCAATGTTAAACTTTTTATTATTATGTCAAGTAGTGAATCGAGTCAAGCTTCCCTCTGGCAATGATAGCCTTTAATAAAATCCTTTGCAAATCTTCCAATTTTTTATTTGTTTCTTTTCCTCTTATATAGGCTATCCACTCTCAGTTCTATTGATAAGTATTTAATGTTCATAATTTGGCACAATAAAATATCCATTTTCCCCTAATTCCAAATTTTAAATATAGTTGATTATTCTATTCAATTACCTAACTATATTAGAATAGAAGAGGAAAATAAAATCGATGGTTTATAACCATAATT
The DNA here is from genome assembly GCA_015478945.1 of Trachelipus rathkii. Taxonomy (NCBI): domain Eukaryota; kingdom Metazoa; phylum Arthropoda; class Malacostraca; order Isopoda; family Trachelipodidae; genus Trachelipus; species Trachelipus rathkii. The sequence continues at coordinate 6,919 of JABUQX010123106.1, forward strand.
TCAAATTTAATTATATAACATTATAAATCGATGTTCAAATAGAATACAGTATTTAAGCATGCGGTTTGGCATAAATCAAATAAATCTAATACCTAAGATGTTGATCCACAAAAATCGTATCAATAGTTCAAAGAGGAAATATAATATAAATCAACGCAAAACTAAAAATTTTGTTAAAAATTTGTTGCTGCAAGAAATGAATAGACAAATTTGTAGCGCATTATGAGGTGGTTTTTTTTCGAAACCTTTGTTACATTCTTGATCGTTCATGCATTGCAGCCAGTCTTGCACTCTCCATTGTCTAAAAATTCTCGGAGAGGGTTGTCCAGGACACGTCCGACCAAAATAAATCATAATGCAGTAGTGTCTAGTGATCATTGGGTTGGCGTTACTGTAACCTATGGATCTGTTAAAAGTATCGTGCCGCGGCATGTTGGACCAGATCTATCGGTTTGGCTGTGCAATCGTAGCTGGAAGACTGTGACACCTCTTGCTATCTGAGGAAATTAACAATAATTGATAATGGTCTTAATTTACGAACTGTGGTGCTGAAAAGTCCGTTGACCAATGTCGTCGGATGCAGCTACAAGTTTAATACCTCAATGTGTCAAGTACTTGGATTTTGTCTGTGACCAACCCAGTGCGTGATTATTATTATTATTATTATTATTAATTATATTATATTATAATTATTATTGATTAATTTGGAGTGTTTTACTTATTATTATCTTATGTATTTTATTATTAGGTATGTATTGATTATGATTATGTATTTTATGAGAGTATATCATTATAAATTATTGATATTATTATTTATTATTAATTTATTATTTATTAATTATTATTATATATTATTGATTATTATTATTATTTATATTAATTTATATATATTATTATTATTTATGATATTATTATTAATATATATTATAATTAAATCTTATAATTATTATTAATTATAATTATATTATTATAATTATCAAATTATTATATTATCATTATTATATTATTATATATTATTTATTTATTATTATTAATTATTATATATTATATTATTATTATTATTATTATTATTATTATTTATTGTATTTATTTTCATAAATTATAGTAGGATTATTATTTATTTATTATAAGTAAATATTATTATTTTATTTTTATATTATATTATTAATAATATTAGTTACTATTATATTATTACTATTATTATTAATTTATTTAATTTTATTATTTATTGTATTATTTATTATATTACTATTATTATATTATATGTATTATTATTATTATTATTATTATATATTTATATTATATTATTATTATATTATTATATTATTATTATTATTATTATTACCTAGTAAAGAATCGCCACTTTGGCAAACTTCTTTCGCATTCCTGCATGGAATAGATTGGGTGTATTTCCCTCGATCCTCTGAAGCGCATAATTTCGTATCATTTTTGTGTGTCACTTGTTGTAAGATAGAAGCGTTGGATTGAAATTTCACGCAGAGAACCTGTCATCAGAAGAGGCAGTTGCAGACTCTTTGCTGTTAAAATATAAAATGTAAAATATTAAATTAGCAATATTGTATAATATTAACGTTAACTTTATAGGTTAAAAAATGGATGTTTGAACCTTAATGAAGAAAAGTGATATATAGTAATATGTATATAATTATTATTTATTATCTATATATTATATTTTATATAATATGTATTTTTTATTGTTATAATATTGATTTATATTGATATATTAATTTTGTGTTATACGTTATAAAATATAATATATATACATAGGTGGTGAAGGTGGTGTCTTGGGATGTGAATTATTAGAGTAGTTAAATATATATATTGTTTTATTTATGTATATTATATAGAGGATATAGATATTATGTGGTTGGTGCGGGTTCCTTGAAGGCTTTCTTCTTACTAACTCGTCGAAATCGTGTTGCGGTCCTCGCTTTTATGATAATCTTGCTTCAATTTTGGACGAGTGAAATGTTCTTGCTGATCACTTCTTCTCTCTCTCTCGTCTCTCTTCTTTCTCCTGTCTCTTCTCTCGTGTCTCTCTTCTCTCGTGTTCTCGTCTTCTCTTTCTCGTTCGCGTCGCGCGTCGTCTTGTCTCTTCGTCTCTCTCTGTTGGGGTTGTTCTGCTCTCTCTCTGACTAATGGACACTTGCTCAATCTGAACTTTCTTTTTCCATTCTCTATGCTGCCTCTGCATTGAGAAGTGTTGGTGCTGTGGCGAGCATGTAGGAAGCCGCGTCTAACAGCATTCTCGTCCTTTTCTTCATATCTCACTCGAGAGCCCGGCTAGATTTAATGCTATAACAGTCTATGCGGGTCAAGTTCTTTCCATGTTTAAACTGTAATGCCCTGAACACACTTCGCTCGTATCTATTTCCGAGAGAGCGGTATCGGACATGTCGTGTATCCTGTGGGAAATGGTTGAATATGGATGAGGTAGGTAGGTATAGTAATATATAGGTAGTCTATATAGGTGTTTGAGTATATATATATTAGATGTGTGGCTTAGGTATATATATATATAGGTATATTATATATATATTGTAGTATGATTATATAGTTATTAGGGGATTATTTATGTATGTTATATGTTGTAAGTTTATTATAAATATATAATAATAGGTGAGGATATATATATATTATATGATAATAAGTATTGTTAGTCGTATGTATGAGGGGGTGGTAGTTTAATAGGTATTAATAGATTGTAGTTGATATATAGTATGGTAGTAGTTTTGATTATTGTATTAATAGTATATATTATATACATATATATATATATATATATAGAGGTAAATAGTAGCTAGGTTTATGGGTAGGGTAGTATAGGTAATATTAAGTATGTGAAGGTATAGGGATTTATTGGGTTGAGTAAAAGTGTTTGTATATATATATATTTTATACAATAGGGGTATAGTATTGTATTATAGTATAAGATGGATATATAGTAGGTTTTTAAGTCCCTAGGGCTGTGCCCAACCATAGAGATATTTATGATATGACTTTGTATATTAGTTTTATTTATATATAAAGTTATGTATAATTTATACATTATTTTAATATAATTATATATAATATATATTTAATACATATATTATATATATTTATATATTATAAATTATATATATATTTATACTTATATATAAATTATATATTATATCATTAGTATTTATATGAGATGATGAGAGAGAGAGAGAGGGAGAGAGAGAGAGATGCCAATTTTTTTTTTCAAATATATTTCGTATCGATTTCCTGCTGAACGAAAGTTCGTAAACCCGCGAAAATTTTTCGTATTTTTTCAACATCGTACAGCATGGTATATACGCTTGGCTTTTTTTCCTAATATTTTATATGAAATCATGACGATCTACCTACCGGCCCCATAACTTTGAAATTTACTCTTAGGAACAGCAGTAGGAAGGAAAATTTTCCAAACTAATTTAAATTATTATAGATGTTATTACGAAAAGTAGTTGCCGTTCTTAATTTATTTTTATATATCATTATTTTTTTTACACTTTCATATAAAATTGTAATAACTTTTCTTTAACCTAAAATATTTTAGAAATTATTTTATTAAAAAGACATCAATAATATTGAAGTAGTTGTAGCTACCTACCTCTGTCCTACCCATTGTTACGCCCCCTGATATATATATATATATTATTATATTATATATAATATATAATATATATTATTATATTTATATTTATATATTTATTATATTCTATTATATATATAATATATATATATTATACTATATTATTTTATTAGGTATTTTATTATATATATATATATATTATTTATATCTATTTAACAGTCGTCAACCACTTCCAAGGGCTGGGTCAATTCAAGAGGGGTCAGATAATATATTTAGTAAAAATTCACTGCCAAGCCCAAGTATAATCTCAAATCTCTCATGGGAGCCACAGACATGGGGCCTTTAAAGATGTGGAAATATAAAATTGTGCAGTTTGGAAGAAACAGAATAGCAGCCAATAGTCCACAGAACAGAAGTATGCTGTTAAAGAAAGGAGGCATACCACATACGAACAATGTCTGGGGTTTTTCCAATACTTCACTGCAATAAATCATGCGAGAGCAGGCACCCTTGTTATAACGAGGGCGACGCAAGGGTGGTGGAATGCGAGAAGATAACTCCCCCGAGCACCTGCGCGTAGTAACCTATAAGGAAAGAAGTATAGTTGCGTCAACGTCACGTCGCAAGAGATTAGAGTTGAATCAATGAAGTTTGAAAAGTAAGGGGACTATTTTTATTAGTCTCTTAGCTTTAAATCTCAACCCTATCCATATAGAGGGTTACGAGCTGGAGCCCCCCGCCTTAAAGTGCTGGGTAACCAGTACCCACACTAGATGTCGAAATAAGCCGCCGTATTATTATTTACTGTGATATCGACTGTTCTAGTTAGGAAATAAATTTCCCTTCATTCTGAATTCAGAAAAATTGGAGAGAGCTTCTTTGAGGATCACACCTAGGCAACCGGATGGGTAAGATGGTTTTATTTATGCGATTTTCCACGATTCATATTGTCTGTTGTTTATGTTGAGACGGTCAAGAATGTTTTATTATGTTATGTGTCTACCATGTAGAGTGTTTTATGATTTACTCGAATTTTAATATGAAATGTTTAGGACGATTGTTTTTGAGGAGATAGGATGTGAAGTTCTGGATTTTTTTAAAAGTTGCTAATTTACACAGGTTCTTGTCGTGTCTTCCACCTGAATGAAAATTCCCATCTCGAAATCGATTCAAGTAATTGAACTTCGGAAACAGCTGAAGGCGGAAGTGCACTGGCTAGAATGCACGGATAAGAGTGAGCAAGATTTGAATATTGAGTATAGGATAGAATGGGTATGAGTTAGTCATTCGTGGCATAAATGATTTGGGAAATCAGAGTAGAGGAGGGTATACATGGTTGCTGAGAAATCGTTGATGAATTAGTAGGGGTGGAATGAAAGGGTTTTGGAGTATATAAAAAAACAGAACCTTGAGACACCTATACGATTTAAGGTTCAGGAGTGAGGAATAGAAACGAGTCCCTATTAACTGCATGTGGCTGATTATGGAGCGTATCAGAAGAGAAAACTGACAAGAGTAAGCAAATGTAGAAATAGGAAATCCAAAGGAAGGGAGCTTAGGGAGTAGTGAAGCATACCATATACGGTCAAAAGTTTTTGATATTCCGAGCGCTACCACACAGGACTCCCCATAGTCCTTAAGGGGTAGAAGACCATAAATCAGTTAAGATAGGAAAGTATGCAGTTGACCTGCGAACGGTCGAAAAAGTCATACGTGATTGATCTGAAGATGGGATGAGACACCCAGATGATCCAGTAAAGGAGAGTTTTTAGAATAGAATTTTTGATAGAAACAGTGAGATCTTTAGGGCAATAGTTTGAAGGATCAAGCTGGCTACCCTTTTTTTGGGATCTGTTGAACATATGCGCGCCTCCAGGACTGAGGAAAAGTATTAGTATTAAGACATAGAGAGAAGAGTTGAACGAGGACAGGCGCCAGATCAGAAGCACACTCCCACAAAACC
>JABUQX010123106.1:20000-22500 GCA_015478945.1 Trachelipus rathkii
AAATATGATCCTTGGCGTATTTTTGCTTCTGGCGAATTTTTTTTCGCGAATGTGTCTTGAATATCGTTCTAAAATTATACACATGCCTTAGACTGAAAATTGAGGACAAGTGGTGATATGGGAGGAGTGACTGAAGGACTAGGTTTGGAAATCACCCTTGCCACTCTTGGGTTCTCAGAAGCTAGGTGTTTGGGTGACATATTTATTTATTTATTTTATTTATTTTTTTCTAAAAAAATAAAAAGGTTGTCTGAAAAGGTGTTTATTGTGTGTAAGAATAAATTAAGAGCCTTTCTATATGCAAGAAGAATAGATGAGCGCGAAAAAGAGGCAAAAATTGGAGGTAATTATATATATATTATATATATAATAATATAATATATATATAATACTAATATAGATAATATATATATATATTTAAATATATACCTAACAAATTTAGCTTTACTTAAAATATATAATATATATATATATTTATAATATATATATATATATATTGGTCAGCGTTTGGATTAGGGGCCCCTCTGTAGTCTAGAAAACTATGATAGCTACATAAAAACTGAATACATTTTTCAAATCAGCGAACATTTTAAGCAGGAAAATGAAAAAGAAATAAAATGAAGTGCGATAAAATAATAAATAAATATAATAAATAGTTTTTGATGTACGTACAATTCTCGCCTTCCTCAAATTCCCCAAGGTTCCCACCAAATATTAGACTCAAAAGTTGAAAAATTGCGACAATGCGGAGATAGAATGAAAAAAAAATATTTTTTTATTAATTATTAAACGTAAAATACATGGCAACACAAGGATAACTTATGGGAGGGGAGCTTCGCCGCACGTACCCCCGACCTCATGAGTGCTGTGAAAATAATTTTTAAAAATACTAAAACAGTATTTTTGAAGTTATTAATAATTTGTAGAAAACATCAATGCAAGATTTTAAAATGAACTTAAAATATTGAAACGAATAAAAGAAGACATTCAAATCAGTTAACATGAGAACAATTAAAGGTTTCAACATAATATGGTAATGTTAAGTTTTTGGTAATTATTTTATAACAGTTAAAATTATTTTTTTTTGTTTTTGTTTTATGCATTAAAATTTTCGCTGATTTCAAAAATGTAGTAAGTTTTTATGTAGCTATCGCAGTTTTTTTGGATACAGGGCCCCTGATCTAAACGCTAGCATATATATATTATATATATTAATATATATATATATATATTAATAAATATATATATATAATATATATTATATTATAATATATTATATATATATATATATATATATATAAATTATAATATTATTTTATTAATAAATATATATATATATAAACCTCGTAATAAAGTAAAAGTATCCGGGGTAAATTCTCACAGTCTTTTACTACTACTACTACTACTAATACTACTAATAATAATAATGAATAAACATAATAATTAATAATAATAATAATAATTGAATATAATAATATATAATATCTAATAATAATTAATTCAGAATGATAATAAAAACAATAATGATTATAAAAAGTACTGAATGATAAACTTATATTTATAGGGATTTCATGTTGTTTGTTTTTCTGGGAAATAGTAAATGTGTAAGCGATTGTATTGACATGTTCGAGTGCCAGACGTGAATTCCATCGATAAGGGATCGACTGAGAACGCTAAGGATACTTCCCTGCTAATTATCCAAGGTTGCAATTAAAAGATCTCGAAACTTCAGGGCGTCAAAGATGCAGTTTACCTGAGTAATTAAGATGCACCGTGATACTTCAGTTATTAAATTTTAATACATCGCTTGAAAGCCGAAAAGTCATAAGTGCCAACTAAAGTATATTTACAGTAGAACGGTTTAAAATAATAAAAAATATTTTTTAATAATGTACCTCATTATTTTTGAAAATACGTTGGAAGTGGAATATCAAGTAGAAAAGTTTGGGTTAGGGTAAGTTTTTGTTGGGTAATGCTAGATTTGGTAGAGAAATTTTTTAATGTTTTCATTTATTCATAGTTTCAAAAATGTTAGTATCTTATAGTAGGAACACTTGTGAATGTTAGCATTTATCTCAAATTAGGTAAGTTAGATATGTTGGGTCAATGCTTCAAGCCTCGATATGTTATAATGAATGATTTAAAAAGGTAAATCATGCAAAGTTACTTTTGTTACGTTAGATATGTATTTTATGTTAACAGCAAATGATTCTGTTAGGAAAGTATTTTAATGTTAACGGTATGATTTGGTAAGGGAACTTTGAGAAAAACATTGGCATGTTATTAATAGTTCCATAGATTGATACTGTATGAAGTTATTATGTTGTTAGGTGCTAGTTAAAGTATTATGAGTAGATCTGGAATGATAATGACTTATGTCTTGTTCAACTGTAGCTTTTATTCATACTTAAACAATATGTTAGGGTGAAGTTAATTTCGTTATGCTCTTTAGTATTAGATCAAGAGTATTGTTATGCTAAGCTTTGATAACGTTACAAAA
>JABUQX010123106.1:27500-30000 GCA_015478945.1 Trachelipus rathkii
TTTAGCTTACGAATAGACTTTATCCCGTTTCTTTTGGTTGTTGTCTGTTTGTTTCTGTCTGTTTGCTGCTTTTTTTTGTTTGGTGGTGTGACTGTGATGTGCCAATCGTATGATGCCGGATTGCTGCAGAAATAAGCGCGGGCCTTTTTAAGCCATTTGACTAGGTCATTACGGTTCAAGAAAGTATAAGAGGAGGTTGGTAAATAATACCACCAACGGATTAATTGCACACACGTTTAGGCGTGCACAGAGCCCTCTAATGGTAGTGCAGGTGCGTGGAATAACCTTCAAATGAAAAGCCCGCGCCTTCTCTAGCAAGCTCCTAACCTATCATCTCTCTAGCAATTAATGATCTGAAGCCCGACAAGGCAGAATATCATCACCATCATCAGCAAAAAAGACTCGTGATTACTATATAGGTCCAAACAGCTATAACGTAATATTTAGCATAATTTCCGAGTCTGAAGGGTGGAGATCATAGTAGACCTCATCGTAAATAGCAAGTAAACACTAACCCGTAACGACTCTCGTGAATCTTGTAAGAATCACTCTAACATTCGAATAACTTCGTGTGAATATAAGACCTAAAAATCTATTTATCTTTACTCGTTCACTTACCCAATAATCTAGTGCTTCTGGCTATGTTGCGTAAATCTAACAGTAACAGACTTTTCACGACCTTTTTTAGAATATACCCGTTACTACTTCTCACGAGACTGTTATAGCTTCTTCTCATCCAAATTAGCTGAGAACTCGTTCTTCTATTTTATGGGGATTTCACATTATGACAGAGAGCATCGAATGGTTATGTATGGCGTCCTCATCATAAACCGATTTTAGGTGGGGAAGGAGCCGTAATCCGAGTTTAGATCCAATGTCTCAACGAAATCTGTGATGCAAACTAATTAAGAACCCACACACAACGCTCGCTGCCGGTCCGGATCGTCCCCACCAATTCTTGAACACACTTGACCTAATGTTTCACCACAAGTCCTTCTCTCTTAAAATACACCACTTTCGCTCGCTATCGGTAAATCTGCACCACTAACCTTTCCAATCTTATATATTTTACTTTGTCACTACATATCAGCTCCATACCAAGCCAAGCTAAAACTCGTAAAAAAAAAATATAATAAAAAATATTAGGAGAGAACAAAAAGAAAATCGTAGCCCGAATTGGGGGAATTTGCGCAATTCGCGCTTATACTAACGACTAACTATAATGTGGAATGTACTGCATGTATGTCCTCCTCGTGGAAAACGCTTACGACTTTCATAGCCGTGAATTGTAGGCAGCTGTAATTCGCTGTGATGGGATGCACCGCAGGTCCACTTACTTTCTCGACTATAAGTATCTGTCTATCCTCATATCAATCCAATGGAGTTAGACACTGAGCATGCTTCTCTGTCCCGCTACTACGTAAATTGCTTCCACTGCCCAATCCTAATACTCAAGCATTGAGATCACAAGTTGGAAATATCCGTAAGAGTAGATAAACTTTCAATACGAAATCATCCCCTACACACAAACATAAATCATATGCATAATATACCTTGGACATACGATATATTCTAAGTTGCATGAGGGAAGTAGCGCTTTAGATCGAGTCCAATATAGCGGGCTTTCATTATATATCGAAAAGTGGCTAACTCCTCCTATGGCTAATCATCTCTACTGTACAAAAACAGCTCTTAATTACTCTGGCCTTAATTCCCCAATAACAAATCTCACAACGAAGCTTCAATATCGTAAATACTTTCGTATCTATATCCCACCATCACTTACAACTTTACACTTTCTAGAATGCATACATTAGATTAGACTAAAACTCAACTCACTCCGAACGGAAAAAGGCCAATAACACTTCTCTCGAGCACCGTCCTCCTCCTATTTATTTCCTTGCGGTAGAGCCTCTTAACCCGACGATTATCTGGAGCACATTATCCACTCACTATACCCCGCATCCCTTCTCCTCTCAAGGTCGTCGCATCATGCTTAATAGCTGTGATCTACATGTCGATCCGGGTTCATGGAGCAACTCTGAACATCTACGAACGTTAGGAAGGCGGTGGACCGGATGGCAATTCCTCCTCCGAGTTTTGAGGAGTGTGCTTCCGTGCTATCTCCCCCCCTTCGTTCAACTATATTCTCTATGTCTCAATGCTAACACTTCCCTCAGTGTTTGGAAGCACGCACATGTCCAATCTATTCGAAAAAAGGAAGCGGCCTCTGATCCTTCTAGACTTGAACTCTTCTCCAACTCTCATTTCTTAGATCATCTGGATCTCATTCACTTCTTTCTGATCGCCCAGTAACGGCTTTCGCGGCTCGAGAGGTCTACTGCGTATACTTTCCTATCTTTCTGATTTATGTTTTCCGCCCTTAGGAACTACGGGGAACTTGCGTGTGCGCTTGACAATATGCCAAACAATTTGACGGGTATGGCCACGCGTCACTGCTCTCCCAAGCTCCCATTCCTTTGGTTTCCCCTTCTCTTGG
>JABUQX010123106.1:35000-60000 GCA_015478945.1 Trachelipus rathkii
CTCGTTACCTTTTTGCACTACATCATCTTGTGTGTAAGGGAGTGTTTTCTATCTGCGTTACGTTTTGCGATGCAGTAAATATTTGAAACAGCGGTAGCTCTATCAAAATTCTGTGTGAAACGTCACAAGTTTGCCACTGAGACATTTGCTTCTTTAAAACGAAGCTTATGGGGATGCCACTATATCGAGAAAACTATGGGTTTTTAAGTGGCACAAAGCTTCAAAGAGGGCCGAGAAAATGTTAAAGACGACCTTCGTTTGTGTGGAAGACCAAATCTCGTCAACACACGATGAAAATGTGGAAGTTGTTAGAGCGTTGTGATGGAGAGAGACCGCCGATTCAATGTCAGAGTGATTGCAGAAAAGAAACTGATTGATAAAATACAGTCATAGAATTTTAACGAACATTTGTACATAGAAAAAAATTTGGGCAAAACTAGTGCCGAAAAACTTGTCTGTGGAACAGAAAGCGGACAGGGTCAAAATTGTCAAGATTTAACTTGAAGACTCGAAAATGGAGCCCACAAATTTTTTGAGATAAGTTAGAGCAAGGCGATGAATCATAGAGAGTTTTTGAGTCGATCCTGAAACCAAACGGCAGGCCGGAATGGCACACAAGAAAAATTCTCCTCGTTCGAAAGATAAGCACGTATGAAGCAGGTCAGGTGGAAACACTGATGTATTTTTTTTCCGACAGCCGTGGTATTGTGCTGGATTTGTGCACAAGGAATTTGTTACCTCAGGACAGACAGTTTAAGTCACGCTTTTACAAAGATGTCTTGGAAAGACTCGAAAAACGAGTTCAGCGAATCAGAACAGACATGGCAGACGATTGGGTGCTGCACCACGATAACGCGCAATCTCACACTGCGCTCTCAATTAGAAGAATTTCTGGCGAAGAAAAATATTCAAAGTACTTCCACATCCTCCTACAATCCAGATCTAGCTCCGTGCGATTCCTACCTCTTCCCTAAGTTGAAATGAAGTGTAATCATTTTGGGACGATGGAAACATAAAAATAACTGTAACAACGTGAACTAGAACACACTTCATGATAAATGGACTTTCCGGTACTGCCTATGAACAGTAGAAGACAGCGTGTGGAAACCGCCTGTGTAAATCTCCCAAGGGTCATACTCGAAGCAACGATAACTTGTTAATTTCAGGTCAGGTAAGTCCAATACATATTAATACGACATCGCACAATTACTTTTTGGGACATAAATCATGTATTATGAGGAGAGAATGATAGATAATTGTTTCCGTGGATGATCTGGAAAGTTGAAAAATTGTATTGGGGTTTGAAAGTTGAAAGTAAATATAGATAAGGGGCAAGTGATTGTTGATAGGTAAGGGGAGTCCTCTGTGTGCATTTCATGTTGGAGAATAGGCCAGCTGTAGCTAAGTACTCAGTTTTAATATTCGACTAATCATGTGAATGAAAAAAAATCGAATGAATGTTGATTGTAGTAGGAAAGTTACGAGTGGTGGGAAGGTGGTTTGTGCCAATTAAATTTTATGTGAATGGCAAGAGACTAAGTCTTGGACTGCGTTATGGTTCTGCATGAGGTATGTTGTTACCGGTGACTTATTGTATAGTAGTCCAAATCTATGGTGTGGAATGAGGAGGCATAGATTTCTAAGCCCCTAAGTGAAGTCTGTCTCGAATAATCTTAGGACGTATGATGGATTAGGATAAAATAAAGAATTAACATGTTGGGACAGTTGGTGTGGCGTGACGAATAAAAGTAGATGACGAGAATAAACAAGTGTGTTGGCAAGTTGGTTGGTCATTTTGGAAAAGAAGGATACTGGCGATTGATTTAGCGGTCGATATTGGTGAGTGGTGTTAAGAAGCGATCGCTGAAAGACTGAAGGAAAAACTGTTTTGAGTCAAGTAAGAGAGTGTTTGGAAAGAAAGAAATATTTATTTGGTTCAAGAAAGATTACTAACATGCATTATAAGGAGTGATTTATTGTCGAACCTGAACCAGAGGAGAACACAACATAACGAAATACCACAGTGGGGGTCACGTCGTGATTAGAAAAATCTCTAGGTGGATCTTGGCAGAGACCCGGCTTTGCACTTAAGGGAATAAGGAAGGGTATGGAGTGGGGTTGGGCTTCTTTTTGACTAGATAGATATTATTCCAATTAACTATTGTGTTTTCCTGTGCAGGTTTTCGCAACTCCATCTCTAGTCTGTTTAGAGGCTGATGGTGAGGGCCAATACTATATATATAATATAATATATAGTATATATATAATATATATTATATATATATATATATATAGTATAAATAATATAATATATATATAACATATATGATATATATATATAATAATATATATATATATATATTAATATATATAATAATATATATAATATATATATATATATATATATAATATACATATATATATATATATATATAATTTATATATATTATATAATTATATAATAATATGGTATAGTATATATATATATATATTATATATTATAATTATATATAATATATACATATATATATATATATATATATGATATATATATATATATATAATATACTATATATATTAATAATATATAATATAATATATATATATATATATATATATATCATTTCTAAAGTTGGCAATAGTAAATTCAATACTTTGGATTCTCACTACCAGCATGTCTCAGCGGTATAAAAAGATATTTGGGTACATTAGAATAAAAAGTATATATATTATAGTATATATATAATATATTATATATATATATATATAATATATAATATATATATATATAATTAGTATATAGTATATATAAATATATATAGTATAATATGATATAAGAAAAATAAGATATATAATATATAATATTATATATATATATAGATTAATATATATATATATTATAATATATATATATATATTAATATAATTATATATATATATATATAATATAATATATAATATATATATCATCACCCATCTTTTTCCCCCAAGACTGGTGGTAAGGTGCACGGAAACAGAAAAGTAGTAGAATAATATGACGCAAGTCGAAAAAGAAAGCTCGAAGCCTTAACAGTTCCCCCTTCTATCCCTTTAGTGAGAACCCGTCCGCCTGAGTCCAAAGAATCCACCCTAGAGCTTCACTGGATCACGAAGGACCTCAGCTGATTTTTTTTTTTTTTTTTTTTTTTTTTTTTTTTTTTTCTTTTTTTTTATTTTTTTTCATTTGTGTATTCTCTATTATTATATTGATAAGTTAATTTTCCTTTTTGTCCGAGTTCCATCTAATCCTTTTTATTTCTCTCTTTTCTATCTTATATATTCTTTTCTCTGTGTTTTCACTTCCTATTATATCCTTTTTTCTTTTCTTCGTGCTTCCTGTTCTCATACTTCACTATTTCTCCAATTTTCTCTCATCAATGCATTCATTTGTTTTGATTTTTCTTTATATTCATTTTTCTTCTTTGTGTTTTTCTTCTTTCTCAATCTGGTTCGTTATTTCCCTAGTCACTATTTCACCACTAATATCATTTCTCGCTTTTCTTATTTCCTATCTCGATTCTTATTCTATACATCTTTCCCCATGGGCCGATACCATCTTTAATGTATCTTTTTTCATTTTTTTTTTTTTCTCTCTTTTTATTTTTATATGTTTTTCTTTTCTCCTTGATTTTATATCACTTCTTATTCATCATACTCTCCCTATTATATTTGTTTTTTTGCCGTTTTCTTATTTTTTCTCCCTTTATTTTTTTTATTTTAGATTTTTTCTTTCTCTCTACACTCTAATCCTTCTATCTTTTAAATTGAAATAACTTTAATTTCTTGATACTATCTATTTTTTTATCTATTCTCGTCTTATTCCAGAACCAAATTTTTCTTATCTTTATCTTTATCTATCATATCTATCTTAGTAATCTATATCATATCCTCTCCTTTTATGTTAAGACCTCTTATGCTCATTTTCATTAGATCTTATTTCCTCTTTTTTGCTATTCCATCTTTCTATATGTGATTTTATATCTGTTCTTTCCAGCCTATCCTTCTGTTACCATTCTATCTATGCTTTTTTCCTTATCTATTCTATTTTTTTTTTTTTTTTTCTTTCTTGCATCTATCTCTGTTCCCTTTTCTATTCTCATTATCTTATTTCTTATATATACTTTTAAATTTCTTCTAAGACATTCTTGTTTCGTGCTCGACCTTTTCTGTGCTATAGTTCCCTCTTTTTTACCTCCTGTAAGTTTTATTCTGTCTTCTCTCACTCACAACAATGACCTTAGTCCTTTTCTATTCTACTGTTTTTATTCTTCTATTTACTCCTCCTTTTTTATCATCACCTGCCCAATTTCTCCTCTATCCTTTCTCTTCTCAATATTTTATTCTTCAGATTTCGCCATCACAAAACCTTAAAATCATTTCCGTCATATTATTAGCTAGTTGGCATTCTTCGACTCTCTTTCCTAATTTTTTTTTTCCTTATCATTCTTTTATTTTATCTATCTCTTCTCTTTGTTCTCTATCTCTTTTTTTTTCCACCTTCTTAATGTCTTTCATAACCCCTATCCATTATACAAAATTGAAATATCCAATGGAGACATTAGATCATCCTGTCTCATCCGCTACTATTATTAAATCAATCACTTTTAACTCCATGTGATCTTTCTTACACCCGCTTTCACAATCGTCCATTAATCATACTTTTTTTTGATTTCCATTCATAAAGTCAACCTACCGTAACTACTCAATATATAGTTCAGTTCTGTGTGATTGGTATTGCTTTGATTGGTGAGTTCAATCTGGATACTAGTGTCGTTGGACGTTTTAAATTTAATAAGTATGTTTTTTGTATTTTGTATTATATATTTTTGTGTAGGATGTGCAGAGTGTGTAGGAAATGTTATTGAACGATAACTAAAAGTTGTGTTTGTGAGCTTATTTAAATCTCTTGGTGGATTTCTCTTAGGGATCTAGATCTTGTAGTGCTTGCTATTATTTCTTATCATTAGGTTTTTTGTTATCTATATGTTTAATATATATGTTTGTGAATCAATGTATGGTATATATTATGATGGTTAATATGATCTATAGGGCTAATTAGTTGTTCATTATGTGTACCTAATCTTAGGGGCTGTGTAATTTTTTGTATGATGAAAATTAATTGTTTATTTATAATATTTGAGAATTTTGATTACTGTTATTTGGTAGTTTGTGGATGTGTAAGAATTATAGCTGTGATCAATTTTATGAGAATTATAACTGAGAGGTACATTGAGATGGTGTTGGTCTATTTAGAAATTGATACTATTGATGATAGTTGGTTGGGTTAAGCGGATATATTTATGGTGGAGTGTGTCTGGAATGCGACCTGCTAGATCAGATAGAATTAAAGTTGATTGAATGTCAGTTAATGGAATTGCCTGAAAGGGAGTGAATGTGAGTTTTTTTTCTGTATGGCGACAAGAAGTTGCATAATAGAAAGTGATACGTCGGGGTTTGTCGAGGGGGTATGGTTGTGAGCTTTGTCCCAGGATTATGAACCCTACCATTAATCGTAGATGCCACTTGATAGGTCTCGTTTTCGCAGTTTTATTTCTGTGAAACTCCTAGGGTGTATTTTTTCCAACTGCGAACGTAGCTCTCACTCGAATGGGTTATATATTTGGTATTTTTTTATTTGGTAAGGATGGCTTCTTTTTGACTTACGCATATTCTTGCAATCTTATCTTTTTCTGTTTACCAGTGTACTGTCCTAATCCCCACTCCATCTGTGGATAATAAGAGTTAAGTATTTATTGATGAGATGATTATGATATTGATTTATAAATATATATACTATATATATATTTATTTTTTTTTTTTATATATATATATCTAGTTATAATATTTCCTACTTGAAATATACCATTATATTATATTTTTTTACTTATAAAAGAAGTTTATTATTATATTTATATATTATTTATTATATATATATTTATATATATATATATATATTTTTTATTTAGATATATTTATTTTAATATATATATATTTTATTATATTATATATTATTTATCTTTATTATTATTTATTTAAATAGGCGATGTTACATCCATTAGGTTAATCTTATGATAGTTGTTTATCAAATTAATATATATTCATAATTATATTTAATTTCAATCTTTTTTTTAATTATTTAGTATGTTTTATTTCTATATATTTTTTATTTTTAATTATATATATATTTTTATTATAATATTATTTTTTTCATAATATATATTATTATATATATATTTTATATATATATGTTTTTGATATTTATTATATTAATATTTATATATTTTTTTTTATTTATACATATGATTTGATGACCTGTTTATATATATTATATATTTATTTTATAATATATATATTATATATATATATATTTAATACTTGAAGACATGTATTAATATAAGAGTAATATTTTATCCAGTATTTTTTTTAATTAAAACAAGAAATTTCTTGGCAAGTAAATCTCATCAACACTTTATCCCATAGCTTCCATATAATATATATATTTTTTTATATATATATATATATATATTATTATAATATATATATAAATATTATATATTTAAATTTATATATTTATATATATTATAATTTATTATTTATTTTATTATTATTTTTACTTATATATGGTATTATTATATAATTATTATTATTAATATATATAATTATTTAATATAAGTTTTTATTTGTTTTCCAGGGGTATATATTTTTTTATTTTAATTAATTTTTAGAATACTTAAATTTAAAATGCATTATTTTTTCTAAATGATTTATTTTTTTTATTTTTTTTTTTTTTTATCAGTTGTGTTAAATATAATTTTAGTATGTAGTAAAGTTGTTTAGGTTTAGAGTTTGCTTTATCAGTATATTTATCAGTATATAGTAGTATACTTTTTTTATTTAATTGATTTTAGTGCTTAACAATTTTAAGTTATAGGATTTAGGTTGTTTAATTTTTTTTAGTCCAATTTCTTTCTTTTGTTTTTGTCTAACTTGTTTTTATTTGTGTGTGTTTGAGTGTAAATGTGTGTGTGTGGTGTTTGTGCGCTAATATGATGGCAGAGTTTGCATAGGCGCGGGGCCTTTCCTATTAACTTTACCAAACATCCGTGGTCTTAAAATCTAAAACTTTGCCTTTGTGGATATCACCTATCGTAACTCTAAGCCTTTATACCTTGTTGACTCTTGTCCTGAGACTCAGATTGGCTAGAATTCACCGTCCTCAGCTCGTGTAATGTATCTATACTATATATTATTTCATACATTTCCGTCGTTGAAGGGTGAGTGTGTGCCTATGTAAACATTAATATTCTTTTTTCCTGTAGACACGTCTCCGTGAATCTCGAATCGCCTATACTTTCTGATGCTCTGTTGCCAAAATCATTCTTCCTTCTAGCTACAATATATCTTGTTCTCCGCTACTGTTCTCCTAACATGAACAATTTTTCAACTCTTTCTTTGAAATATTTAACTAACCTCTCACGAGACCTGGTATACTTGTCTCTGCCAAATACTGTAGGTCCTCTATTTTTTATGGGCTTTCAATGTACACAACACTGCATGGTTGGGGTATCCTCTCATAACTGATTTAGGTGGGAGGAGGCCGAGTCATTCAGCATTCTCAACGATGTGAGCCACTAATTAAAAGAAACCTACTACACATTCCGGTCGTCCTCACACCAATTCTTGTAACACACTGAACGTCTATTGTTTTCACCAACTATGTCTTGCTCTCTATAAGGAATACTCGTACTCTTTCGCTCCTAATTGGTCATAAGTCTGACCAATCAACCTATATCTTCTTTAACTTTATATTACTTCTCTCGCATACAGCTTTCCTCCTTTTGCCTCCCTTATTTTCTTTTCTTTTTTTTCTGTTTTTCTTGATCGGGGTGATTGGGGGCCTTGCGTCGCTTCTACGCTAACTATGAATTGGAAATGACTGCTTTGACTCGATGAACGCTGTTCGGCTTTCGTGCCATTAAGGGTGGAAGCTGAATCGTTGACGGAATGAGCAGGTTCATTCCTTCTTCGACTAAATCTTCTCTCCTCATAATCCATGGTTCGTTCGTGCCTGTTCTCTGCATTCGGGCTAGAGACAGCGCTTATCGGTAGTGGAAAAATTCTCGTTCTCCTATCACTCTCGTTAATTTTCCATTCAGCTAGAAATGGTTGCAGGGATACTCTTCGTCGAAGCAGCGGCTTTCATCAACGAAGTGCGCCTAGACCGTCCTTGTTCTCCTACTGGCAAAATCTTTCTGGCCTCTTGCCAAAAAAACATCTCCTAACAACTTCTGTAACTGCCTTTCCTCCTCTTATTCGATCTGATGGCTCGGTTGCTAACTCTCCAACTAACAAGGCCAATCTCTTCGGCTCCTAATTTTCCCTCTAACTCAACCCTGTAGACGATTCTGGCATTCCTCCTCCTCCACCTTCTCTCTCTCGAGGTTCCTATGTCTTTGCCTGTGGAGCATTATCATTTGAATCGGTTATGCCATAGGCCTCCTGGATCTATGCAAAGTTAGGAAGGCGGGGGGCCGGATGGCATCCCTCTCCGAGTTTTGGAGGAGTGTGCTTCCGAGCTGGCCCGTCCCCTCGTTCAACTTATTCTCTATGTCTCAAACCTAACACTTTCCCTCAGTGTTGAAGCACGCACATCCAACCTATTCCGAAAATAAGGAAGCCGCTCTGAATCCTTCTAACTAATCGCTCCTAAGTAGCTCTCACTGTAATTTCTATTCTAGAGATCTTTTGAATACCTTCTTAACGTCTCCACTTCTATAGACCATCTGGAATCTCATTCTCCTTTCTGATCGCCAGTACGGTCTTCGCGTTCGGTAGGTCTACTGGTGAATATACTGATTCTATTTTAACCGATTGATGGTTTTTCCGCCCTTTAGGAACTACGAGGAGTACTTGCGTGGTGGCGGCTAGACCATATCCAAAGACAATTTGCACGGGTATGGCACGCGTCACTGCTCTCCAACTCCCCTCCTTTGGGTTGTCCTCCTTCTCTGGGGTGCTTCTTATGTCCAGCTGTTCTTTCAAGGGTCGCGCGTCAAGTATCGGGCTGTGTTGATGGAGCGAGCTCTGCTGTCGTTTTGGGCTGTTAATCAGGGGTGGTCCTCCAGGGTTTCTGTCTTATTCCTCCACTTTATTCTTACTTTTCTTTAATGATCTCACCTGCAACATCTAACTCTATCCACTCATATGCCGATGACTCGACCCTTCATTCTTCAATCATTTCAATTCATGCGTCCCTCTGTTTACTTCTAGAATTGCTACTCGGTCTTAATCTTTCCGATCTATTCTCGCTGATCTGTGGATAGAATTTCCGATTAGGGTCGTCTCAACCTTGTGAATATTCAATTTCTTAAAAAGACCTCAACTTCTCAAAATCTCTCTCTAAATACACCTTCCAACTTTTCCTAATCTCTTTCGACCGGTATCTCGCGTCCTCTCCTGTTGTACAATATAAACACATCCTGTGGCCTTAACATAAACAAAAAAATGTCTTGGAAACCTCACAATCACAACGGTTTTGCTAGGGCGGTCTCAAGAACACTGGGAGTTCTGTTAGACTGCGAGATTTTTTTCTCTCCAGTTCTCCCAGCTATACAAATGGTGTCTCATCCGCCCTGTATGGGAAATAGTTGTTCTGTTCTCTATATCTGGGGGGGCCTGTTTCACCACGGCTTTTGGCAGGGTTAGCAAAAGCCTAAAAGGCTTATAAAGCTGTTCTGTCACTTTCCCAGTTTCCACTTGACCCCCTATCTTTGCGGCGCGATGTTGGTGCTTTATTCTTTTTCTATAGGTAACGCAGCGGCAGGTGTCGAGGAACCTACCACTCCGCGTACGCACCACCTTTAACGACGCCCTTCGTAAGCCAAGGGTGGCTGTGTCCCTGCGCCACCGATGTTTTGTGTTGAGTTAGGTAACTCAGGCTAGTTCGTTTGTGGGCTTCCTTCTTTCCCTGCCAACATCTGGTTCTGTGGAATGTTCTCTCTTCGGAATCTCTGTGTTTCCTGCTGAATTTTAAATCTCCCTCACTTTAAAAGCCTGCGTCTGTGCTGCATTCTGCGTATATTTGGGCTAGTGATGAAGTTCTTGGCTTGCAAACCCCCTCCCGAAGTAGGGCTCGCCCCGGAATGGTGGGTGACAACTGTAAATATATATATTATATATATATATATTATATATATAAATATAATATATATAAGTTATATATATAGATAATATATATATATATATAATATATATTATATATATAATTATATTATATATCATAATATATATATCTTTTCCTTCACTTCCCCACGATGTGGGGTATGGGTGCGTAACATTTAAGTGATATAGAAGAGCATGAACTGTAAATCGAAACTAATATCATTCGGTGTAGCAATAAGCATGCCCACAGCTCCTCTCTCTCCATCTCAATAATCCTAACACCTTCCTATATCACCCCCACATATTTCTTTTCATTTCTCCAAACCATATACAAATTAAATAGCCAAGAAGACATAAGCACATGCTCTGCTTCACTCCACTATTAAATTAAATCATTCACTTTCAACTCCTATCGTTTTCTATACACACTCTTCACTATCGCAACATACTTTTATGCTTCCATTCAAAAAGCCTACCACCAACATCCCCCAAAATTAATACCACTAACACCTGCTCACAGAGCTTCCACCTATCAAACATGTCATGAAGCTTGTTGAAATCCATAAAGCCTAAATATCATTTATTTTTTTCTCTTCTCATTTTCTCAATCTTTCGTTTTAATGTGAAGATTTGATTTAGAAAAACTCTACCACTTCCAAATGCATCTTGTTCTTCACCAATTAGTCCCTCAATCACTCGAAGGACCTTTTCGAACAAAAATACCAGCGTATTATCTTCACTCCAGTATACTAATCTCCAGAATTCTGAAGTTTTCCCATCATTCGTACCCTTAGGGTTGGAAAGGCATATATGGCATGGGTGTTGGAGGTGTTTGTGTTTTAGTCGTAGAACTGTGTACTCTATCATTGTATAAAATGTTTATGCTATTGGTAAATTTTTGTTTCTTCATGTAGTGTTGTTGTGGAGTTGTAGTTATATATATATATATATTATATATTATATATATATATATATATATATATATATATATAAGAAATATATATATATATATATATAATATATATATAATATATATATATATTATATATATATATATAATATATATATATATATATATATATAATATTAGTATATATATATTATATATATATTATATATATAACAGAAAATGGAACCTACTTCAAAAGACATGGGAAACGTGATTAAAAGAAATGGTGAATTTGTCGAATGTTCGTACAATGAACGCAAAGAAGAAATAAACTCGGGTCTGAAACTTCTTCTTCTGAATCTTGAACAACTTCTTCAAGACAAGAAAAAAGAACTTGCTCATCTAATTAAAAATAAGAATATGGTTTAAAGAAGATGGGTTAAAAAAAGAAGTTTTTGTTTTAAGAGAAATTGTATTCAAAATATCGAACAGTTTTTGATGATGCCTAATAAATAATGAATTATTAGAGTCGTTTTTTTATTCCGTATGAATATTTTCTGAATTTGGCAAAAATAGAGTGAAGTTGCGGTACCGGAGTCAGTGCAGGAACCGGTGAAACTGGAGCAGGAGTAGTGTAATTGGAACCTGAAATGGAGTCGTGGAACCGGAACCAAAGACGGAGCAGGAGACGTAGAACCGGAACCGGAACAAGAATTCTTTTTTGCCATAAAAAAAATTTCATATGTGTAATTGGGTGCTGATAAAAAGGGTTTCGGAGTCGCATTCACACCTGAATTATTTTAAATTGAAGGAGCCGAATTCGGAGTCGGAGTCGGAGTCGGAGTCGGAGTCGGAGTCGGAGTCGGAGTTCGAGACTGCAAAAATATTTTAGCTGTTCCTTAACCCTGAACGGAAGCCTTAGAGAGCTTTAAAAAGAAAAAAAAATCGGGAAAATTTTACAGAATTTTTTCGAATAAAACAAACAATATTTTATATTTTTTCAAGTTTGTTTTTAATTTTTCAATATTAATATTAACAAAGTTTTTCTTAACACTACATTATAAAGTTAAAACTTATATAATTTAACACTTTTAAATTTATATACTGTGATTAAAGAGAATGTAGAATTTTGCACATTTTTGCTTGAAAATTATAAATTTTTATTCTTAAGAAGCATTGAATAGTATGCCATTAAAATAAACTTGAAATATAAAAAACTAAAAAGCAAGGATAACAATAAAAAATGAGGTAATAATTAGGTTAAATGAATTGTTAAAAAATGGCGTTTGAATATCTAAAAAAAATATAGACAAATTACACTTACACATTAACCAGGGGCGTAGGCAAGGGGGCCGGGGGCAGGGGGGGGCACTTGCCCCCCCTAAATCTTGGCGAAATAAAAAAAAGGAACCTTATATGTTTGCCAGACGACATTTTTAAGGTTTCCTTAGTAGAAAAACCGAAAAAGATATATCAATCGATACCGATATGAAGGAGTAATTCTGACTGAAAAACGTAATTATAAACAATAAATTTTTCCTGTTTTTTTATGTTTTCGTTTCATATGGATTCAAGTCAACTAGCTGTGTGCTTTTATACAGCTAGCTTCTTCTGACAGTAATTCTCCGCTAAAACTCTCAGTATGTCGATAGCATTTGGCGGCCGCAAACCTGCTAGAAAAAATATATATATCAATATATATATTATATATATATATATATATATATATATATATATATATATATATATATATATATATATATATATATATTATATAAATATTATATAATATGTAACCTCACCTTTGCCCCTAATTGAAAATTTCCCCCTTGCCCTTACGCCATATATTATATATATATATATATATATATATATATATATATATATGATATATATATATATAATATATATATATATATATATATATATATATATATATATATATGGCCAGACTCCAGAAAGCAACATGCATGTATCTAAAAAACTATAACAGCTACAGGAAAATAAATAACATTTTTGAATTCAGCGACCAATTTCATGGGTGAAACTTAAAAAAAATGTATTTTATTCTAATATTTATTAATAACACCTTAAATATTAGTAACATCTTAGGCCTGGCAGCGTACACTCTGAGTACATGCTCGCGCCAGAGTTGCCAAAAATTGTTTTTTAAATTTTTATTTTTATTTTTATTATTTTTTTAAGGGGCTCGAGCCGACGGTGGGACAGAGGGGGGGACGAAGTTCCCCCCGTCGTCCCCCGCTGAGGCCGAGAGACCCTGACTCGTTCCATCTTTTCGATTTACCCTGGGGTATTCGTTTAGTTAAAAAAAAAACATTTTTGGCAACTCTGGCGCTCCTTAAATTGCGGAAGCGGAAATGGAGCAGTTGTCGTACTTATCATAGTTTTGCAACTTTTTAAAAATTTTAAATTTTTTAAAAGCGTTATTTTATTTTTTTTTAATTTCATCCATAAAAATGTCTCCTGATTACAAAAATGTAATTTATTTTCATATAGCTGTTCTAGTTTTATAGTTGCACTCATGTTGCTTTCTGGAGACTGACATATAATATATATATATATATATATATAATATATATATACTAATAGTATTTATACTTCTATTTCTGATCTACCTTAATATAATATTATATATATATATATATATATATATATATATATATATATATGTTTTTAGGGTGTGGTTGTTTGAGCGGGGTTTGGAGCTTGAGGTATTGGGAAGTGCCTTAGGGTGGGATCCCGGTAAACGTGCAGCCGAATCAAGTGTGGGAATAGTGGAAAGTAGAGTGGTGAATAAGAGGTTCAGGATAAAAGGGAGTAAGGGGGAGTAAAGAGCTAGGATGGGTAAAAGAGATTAGATTCGAGTGGGTTGTATGAATGTGAGAGGGATAAATGAGGATTTGAAAAGGGAAGAAGTGGGGTTAATGTTCGTAGAAAAAAGGTTGGATATGCTAGGGTTGACAGAAACAAAGCTGAAAGGATAGAAGGAGATGGACTTTTGAAAATTTAAGGGTTATGATTTCGGGGGTGAACGAGAGAGTGAGGGGAGGGAAGGGGTGGGAATAGTTATGAGAAAAGAGTTGTGGGGTAAGGTAAAAATGTGCAAATAGGTGAGGTTCGAGAATAATGTGGGTTAAAATGAAAATTTGAGCGGTACCTTTGGGGTTTTATATGCGCGTACACCAGTGAATGGAACGAGGGAGGAGGAGAGAGAAGGATTTTGGAGTGAGTTAAATGAATGTTGGGAAAGTTTCGGGGTACAATGATAAAATTTGTTTTATTAGGAGATCTTTGAATGGCGGAGTGGGAAGAGAGTAGATGGGGGAGAATTATTAGGTCCATTGGGGTAGGGGAAGGAATGATAATGGAAGAAAGTCCCTGTTAGAATTGTGTGTTGATAGAAGAATGATAATTGGGAATATTTGGTTCAAGAAAAGTGAAATTTCCCTCTATGTGAAGAGTGAGATAACGGGGGGGGAGGGCGATATTGGATTATGTGTGTATAAATAGAAAGGATAGGGGCAGATTACTAGATGTAAATTTATTCAGAGGGGCAGGTAGGGGGTTATCTGATCACCTATTTGGTGGTGCTAGAATTGGGTAGGGGGAGAGTAACGGTTAGGGAAAGAGAAAATAAGAGGAGAATAGAAGTCATAAAGGTGGAAAAATTAGATGAGGCAATGTGTAGGAGGGAGTTTATGAAGGGTATGGAGGATAAGTGGAGGGACGTGAGAGGGACGGAAATTAGGGATGGAGGAGGAGTGGATGAGATTTAAAGAGACAATTTGTGAAGAGGCGAAGGATATGTGGAGTAAAAAAGGTGGGAGCAGTAGAAGGAAAGGAAGTGAATGGTTGGGTGTGAGGAGGTGAAAGAGTTGGTGAAAAAGAAAAAAGAGGTTTATGTGATATGGTTGGAATAGGAGAAGGGACAATCTGGGAGGAATATAGAAGGGTTAGAGTGGCAGCAAAGAGGGCGGTGGAGAGGCGAAGAGAAACTGAATAATGAATGGTGTAGAAAAGTGACAGAAATTTTTGAAACAGGGAGCAAGATATTCTGGAAAGAAGTAAATAAAAAAAAGGAAGAAGATGGAGGGGTTAGGGAGAGGGTTAAGGGAGGGGAAGGGGAATGGATAGGAGGGGAGGATAGAGTGAGGAAAAGATGGGGGGAATATTTTAGAGGATTATTGAATGAAATGGGTGGGAGAGGTGAGAGGAGGATTTACAAGAGGTGAGGGTGGGGGTTGAAGTGGGGCAGGAAGGGGATTGGGAAATACAAATGGATGAAATTATTAGGGCGTTAACTAAGGAAAAAAAGGAAAGTCCACAGGTCTAGATGGTGTGAGTATGGAAATGTTTACAGTGGGAGGCAGAGGGGTGGAGGAATGGCTGTATGGTTATTTATATTATGTTTGGAGGAGGGGAGAGGTTCACAGGATCTGGGGAGAAATGGTTGTTTGTTCCCCTGTATAAAAGGAAAGGGGATAGGATGGAGTGTGGGAATTATAAAGAAGTATTTGTCTTTTGAGTGTAGTAAGGAAAGTGTATGGGAGAATACTAATTTGAGAGGGTGAGAGATTTAACGGAGGAGAGATTGGGGGAAGAAAGGAGGATTTAGGGTGGGGAAGGGGATGTGTGGATCAAATTATTCACGATGAAGATGCTTGTGGAGAAAGGTATAGAAGGGAAAGGGAAAGTGTCGGGTGTTTTTTAGATCTGGAGAGAGCATATGATAGAGTGAAGAGGGGGGAATTTGGAAGGTGCCTGGAGGAATTTGGAGTCCCAGCTGTTTTCGTTCTATATCTTCCTTTTATAACACGTCTTAATCCAACGGTGTGTGAGAGTATTAGGGGGGGAGAGTGAGATGTTTGGGGTAAAGAGAGGGTTAAGATAGTGATGTGTAATGTCACCGTGGCTTTTCAATTTATTTATGGAGAGTGTCTGCAGAGGAATGATGAGGGAGGGGAGAGGGGTGGAATTGATGGATAGCGGTGATAGATGGGAAGTGAACATGATACTATTTGCGGATGATACTGCCTTAGTGGCGAAGAATTCAGAAGGGCTGTAGTATTTGGTGAAAGAGTTTGAGAGGGTGTGTGGACAAAAGGGTCTTAGGATAAACCCAGGAAAGAGTAAAGTGTTAGTGTTTGAGGAGGATGAAACAGATGAGGGGATGGGGTTAGAGATTAGAGTAGGAGGTGTAGTATTAGAAGAAGTAAAGGTTTTCAGATATTTAGGGATGGATTTTGGGTAAGGAAGGAGGGATGAAGGAAGAGATAGATCACAGAGTAGGAGAAGGAATGAGAGCATTGAGTGGTCTGAGGGAATTATGGAAAGGGGGGGATATATCACGTAAACTTAAGATAAGTATGTTTGAAAAATATGTGTTCCAGCGGTACTAATATGGGTGTGAAACATGGGGGTTGAATGCTAGGTCAAAAGAAGCTGGAAGTGTTTGAGATGATAGCGGTTGAGAGCGGTATGGTGGGGTTAGGCAAAAGAGAAGAGGATTAGGAATCAGGGTGATAGAAGAGATTGTGATTGAAAAATGGTTTGGTGAGAAGAGCGGAGAAGGGAATGTTAGATTGTTTGGACATCTGGAGAGAATGGAGGAACAGAGGGTGGTTAGGAGAGTTTGGGAGGCCGAAGGGGATAGGAAGAAGCAGGAGGGGGAGACCGAGAAGAAAGGTGGATGGATGGAATAAAGGAAATGCTGGAAGAGAGAGGGATGAGGGTGGAGGATGGTAGGGTGTTGGCGAGAGATAGAATGGAATGGAAGAGGTGGGTGGGGGCGAGATGAAGGAAAATATGATTTAGGGAAGCTGCACGTACCACTACACCCGGCTTAAGCGGGAATTAAGGTCCATGGTAATAATAATAATAATAATATATAATATTATAATATTTATATATACTATTAATATATAAATAATATATATATATATATTAATATGATAATATATATATATATATATATATAATATATTAATATATAAATTTATATATTATATATATATATATATATATATACTATATATATAGTATATATTATTATATATATATTATATATATTATTAATATATATATTATATTATATATATTTATATATATATATAGATATTATATATTTATATATATATAATATATATATATATATCTATATATCATATATATTATATAGTATAATATATATATTATATATACTATATATATATACTATATATATTATTATATATATATTATATTATATTGACCTTGTACCGGACCCACCACGGCTCACAAGCGGCCACGCTGGGTTGAAGAAAAATCAACACCATGGGCGGGTCTGGATCTTACATATTTCAGACGTCAAAAGAAGATTTAAATTTGGAGAGAGTGAGTTTGAATCAAAAAAGGTATTAAAAACTAAAACAAAGTATCCTTGGCATTATAGTCCTAGTATTAACGTAAGAAAATCAAATATTATGGAGAATATTCACTTCTTGTAGAAACAAGAAATGCATTACACTAAGTGGGAAGATTATCAGATAAGATATGGGATAATCTTTGGAAG
This sequence comes from Trachelipus rathkii, assembly GCA_015478945.1. Taxonomy (NCBI): domain Eukaryota; kingdom Metazoa; phylum Arthropoda; class Malacostraca; order Isopoda; family Trachelipodidae; genus Trachelipus; species Trachelipus rathkii. Next base: position 52,661 of record JABUQX010123106.1, read on the forward strand.
GTGTTATGGATCGTAAAATAGGAAAATGACGGCGGCGAATAAAGTCCAGCTGGGAACAATCAATGAAGATTATGGCGAACAGATTGCGGGGTATGACTTCGAAAAAATTTGCAAATGGGAGGGGGTTCCGTAACATATAGTGACTGTGATTGATATTAGTGTGGCCAATACGGAGGCTGCAAGTATCACCTCGTGTAAACGTTTTCGCGTCCGTGGGATGAAGACAATCCCCGATGATCGCTTTTAATATTTCTAAGTTTTCGCTCCTCCTGATCATTCGTCCAGCGCTCTTGCCAATAAGCATCGAAAACCTTGTCGGAGAGAAGGATAGTAATCGGTGATGGGAGGTAGCCTGTCGAATGGCATCCGGAGGTACCTGGCAACTCCGAAATGAGGAGGTGACCATTTTGGCCTCTCTGTCACGATTTCATTGCCAGTTACCCCTACAAATGAGAAGGGGTCCAACAAAAAATAATTTGTTTTCTTGCGGGAATGGAACCCCTAAGAAATTGTGCACAGCAAGATCCAGTGTTTTTTTAGAATAAGGGGTTTTAAGCGCTTGTAGCGGGCTGAGCGAATCTGAATAAATGACATAAGATTGGTCTTGGTTAATGATTAGAATTCGAGAAAGGGCATCATTATAGCCATTAATTCTGCTGTGAAAATTGAAGCATGAGGGGGAGGGTATGGGGAAGGTTGCGATCAGGAAAAGACAGCAATGCGCCACACTGTTCCCGGTTTTAGAGCCATCGGTAAAAACTGGAGTAAACTCATCAATGAACTGTGGAATGAGAAGGAAATGATGCCTTTAACCAAGTGCAGCAGAATGGCTTGGATTTGGAAGAGAGCGGTCAGAGCCGCAAGCAAAATGGTGGAGCGGGATAACCAAAGTGTGTATCTTCATCGTTTGAGAAAGGCAGCACCCTTTTTGTAAAGGGATTTAGGAATTTTAAGGATGTTATGGCGTGTTGCAAAGGCCAGTATTAGGAATTCTGAGGCAACCTCCGCAAGAATCGGCTGGTCAGGGCAAGACGGTATTGGGTTTGGAAAACGAAGATATTGTTGCACATGATGTTATTTCTTCGAAGAGAGAGTGGCAATACACATTGGCTTCAACTTCAAGACTTACCCGGGGGAACGATCGAAGGCTGCAGTGGAGATACGGATCGCCTCCTTTTGTATGGGATCCAACAGATGCAGTAAAGTAGGGGAGGCCTGACCATATACTACACAGCCATAGTCAAGCTTTGATCGAACTAGGGCGATATAGAGACTTAAAAGGGACTTGCGTTCAGCACCCCAAGATTTTGAGGCGAGATGACGTAACAGGTCAAGGGCACGATGACAGGTTGTTTTTAGGTATTTAATATGCGGTGCATATGTTAAGTGGTCATCTAGGATGAGCCCTAGAAATTTGACCTGTGAGGTTACAGGAATGGGCGAGCCATATAAAGTTAGGTTCGCTGGAAGGAGGTGGCAAGTTCTTCGATTCCCTTTTTTCTTAAAAAGCACTGCTGAAGTTTTGGTGGGAGAAAATAGAAGCCATTGGAGTTGCCCCTTTGTGAAATATTTTCAATAGCTAGTTAAGTTGCCGTTCGAGAAAAGGCAGCTTGGCAACGGCTATATAAAGCAAGGTCATCAACATAGAGAGAAATGACCGTCGCTGGAATAGAAGTAACAATATCATTAAATCCGAGCAAATAGTAGTAAACTTAGAACACTACCCTGCGGACGCTTCATCCAGAGTAAAGTGGGCGTGACAGAATAGAGAGCACCGACCTGGATGGGATAATGTTTGACAAAAGACATTAATGAAAAGAGGGAGTAGTCCGCGGAAACCGAGCGATGGAGTTTAAGGAGAACTCCAGTTCTCCATGTTGTGTCGTAAGCTTTTTCAAGTCAAAGAAGACACCAAGAACCATCCCACTAGTTTGAGAGAAGGCTTCCCGGATGTCGTGGTCTAGTTTTAACAAAGGGGTCCGCGGTCGAACGATTTTTGCGAAAGCCAAACTGGAAGTTTGAAAAAGCTTTGCGACTCTCCAGAACAGGGAGAAAGCGGCCTGAAACCATTTTCTCCATTAATTTACAGTATGGCAGGTCATGAAATTGGTCTTTGGTTACCGCCAGCTTCGGATCTTTTCCAGGTTTGGGATAGGAATTACAAAAGCTGTGGTCCAAATGATGGAAAGGAGGATTCGATCCAGATTCTGTTATATAAATTCAGCAAAAATGCTGACTGAGGGATGTATATGACGGAGCATGGTATACGAAATCATGTCTGGAAAGCGCCGTCTTTGCTACTAGCAAGAGCAGTTTAGATACTCTGCAAGTGTAAAAAGACGGCTGTAGGTATGATCTTCCCTTTCCTTGTTGAAACGTTTGGCAGTGCTGTGTCAGTTCTCAGTTTTTTGAAGGGCTTCAGTGTAGCGGAATGAAGCTCGAATGGCTAGCAAAGCTCTAACCTAACGCATCCGCTACCACCGCAGGGCAGAGATCGTAATCATTACATAGGGCCCATTAACGGAGGACTGTGGGTGGGGAGTTGTTGGAGCGACAGATTATTTTCTGTTAACTTTCACACTAAAGGAAGGGGAGTTGTGAATTACAGTCGATAATGTAAGTTCGAAAAATATGTTTGCGCTTTTGACGTATTCCCCCGAGGTCCTCGCTGTGGTTGCTTTAAGAGGATATCATGTTTGGGGTGGTTACGGGTTTTTTGTATTGCTGTAAGGGTTTCATTCTTTCTCTCGGTTGGCTTGTGCGCACTCTTGGACACCAAGGGGTTGCCGACCGCCTGCCTGAGGAAGGAACTGCGGGAATGCAGCTCCGCTGCGCTGGCCGAGATACTACTTTCTGGAAGAAGAGCAAAAGGCATATCAAAACAGTACGGAATCTTTTATTGAAAGGAGAAAGAGGGATAGCGGTGGTCTGATAAAAAGGAGCCCACTCCGCTCGATCATAAAGCCAGCTGGAGTTGGGTTTTTTGCATTGGGCTTGGAACAAGCTAATTTAATGCTACTATTGGTAATGATCGCTGCCGAATTAATCATTCAAGCGGGACCCCAGTAAACGATCCATAAGGAATGGGAGAAATGATATCAATGCAAGAAGAAGTGTGTGTATCTAAACGTTCATAGTTGGGAGTCTGTAAGGCATCCCCGGGAAGGGGTTAGGAGGATCTGATTAAGAATCTTGGCTTAGTATGAAAAGTGAGAGTCACCACCAATAAGGGTGGCGGAGGTTGAAGTCGCCTAGTATAAACAACCGGAGCAGCGGAGCTGTTTTGAAAGATCTGCTAAGTAGACTTAGTAAATTCACTACTCGGAGCTAAGTAGATTGAACATATAGAATGTCGATGGACCAAGTGAATTCTTGGCGCTACTGCATGAAGTTTGGTTGAGAGGGACTGGGGAATAGGGAATAGATTTGTGAATGAGTATTCCTGACCCTCCCCTATCATTGTCAACTCTTTCTATAGAAGTTAACGGCAATTTATATTCAGATGGTTGAAAGAAGTCACGATGACATAGTCGAAGTTCCCGCAAACATATATACAACTTTGGTGTTACATATGTTTATTAGTTGAACAAGTTCTTCGAAATTAGAGTAATAGCCACGCCAATTCCAATTGAAGGAAAGTAGTCATGGTTAGTTATGAATTATGATGGTGGTCTATTAGAGACAATCTGTCTCTATGTGACTGGGGGTAATGTTAGAGGTGGGGGGTTCAGATTGAGAGGGAAGATTGAGACGTGGGTCTCGCGAGAAGGGAGAACAAAACTGGGGGAGGGGTAGTATACACCAGGATTTTTGGTTTTGTATGACATTTTTAGGGGAGGAGTTTTCAGATGTTATTTGGTGAAAGAGCTCACATGAATGCGAGATAAGTTGAAATCAACCAAATCCAACTTGTTATGTGGGTTTGGTTGGTTAATAAGAGCATTCGTAATGCTCATATTTATTAGTGAGAGCAGTATCAGAACCGCTTGGCAAGCAGATTCAGAAATGTTGGAGGGACATAGTTGTTTCCATGGAAATGGGGAAGGAAAGTGTCACCAGAAGGGTATTGTCTTTTTTGAGAATGTATTGGGGTTACGAACATCGATTTCCAATATGGAATTCGATGAATTGGCAAGGTCTGATTCTGGGGAATTTTCCAAGATCCCATCATGCGGTTTGATTTTGGGAAATCGAGGAGTTTGATTGGTGAATGGGCAATGTCTGGGTCTAACTTGATGCTCATAGACCAGAAGTTTGAGCGTTTGCGACGTTTACGTTGACAGTTTTCCATTCACCTTTTCGGGAAGTGCAGGAAGCATTAGAAGAGAATGGGTTCATCACATTAAGCTCCATTTGGGAGCTGTTATCCATTCATCTCTAGGTATAGAATCTTAGAGAGGGCCTGATAAAGGAGAAACTCGGGAAGAAGAGTTAAAGGAAGAATCAGAGAGAACTAAAACTGTTGTAGACTATTAGATGAATTGGTTGGTGGAGTTGTTCATTAGTTGGAAATTGTTTGGTACAGTCTATAAAGCCTTTGCATTTTTCTCAGAAGTAGACTATTGCGAGGTCTCTTCGAGTTGCATTTTTTACATCTGGGGTTACTGTTTATTGTTTAAGAATTCGGTTGCTCAATATTTTTTAACGAATAATCTTTTAACTTGGCGACTGTTTCTTTTCCTGTGTTTTAAAACATCTTTACCAGGGGTTTTAGTAATGGTGAAGCGAATTAAGGGACAAAGAGACCGTCCTCTTTCATAAGTTTGGTGAACCAATTTGGTGAGTATGGGACAGTGTGTCTTGGCAGGAAAGTGTTTTAGAAATTTGGTATTGGATGAGCTAGCTTAGTTTCATTGGTAGCTTGTTGAGAGTTAATGCTCAGGATAGGCTTTTTGATGGCTCTTTGGACGGGAGTTGAATCAAGGGCTGCTTTTGTGCTCTTTGAGAAATTGGTAGTGTGGGCAGTACAGGTAGACTGGTTGCAGTACTTGCCTGAGTTTTCACGGATTTAAGAGAGAGTTCTATCAGGATAGGGTTGTGTTGGCGGATTACACGTGAGGCGGTGGGGGTAGCTGTAATTGTGGCGTAAGATTGATTTTGATTTGTCTGATATTTTTTCCATTGAGCTGGCGTATAGCATCTCTCTGCTCAATTTTGTATAGTAATAACTCTAAATCCTTTTCAAACAGAGTAGACGGGCATTTTGAAAGAGGAAGCACTGTGGGGTCCTTTACAGTTTCTGCAGTTTGGGGTATTTTCACATGGAGTGTGAAATAATTTCTCCGCAGATTGGGGCATATGTTTTTCCTGTCCCTCCACAGTATTTTCGGGGATGACCAAAACGTTGACATTTGAAGCAACGTCTGGGTTGAGGAGGGGTAACGTGCGAACACTGTAACTTGTGAACCCTATTTTGACTTTGTAGGTGGAAAAGGGGTGTTAAAGGCCAGTAAGTAAACGGGGGGTTGGTTTGTCAGGAGTTTCCGGCGAGGGGGAATCTAAATACTGTTTGTGACGAGAAAATCTTTTCTGTTGGAGTTCTTCCAAAATGACAGCTGTGTCTTCGTCTCTCTGAATAGGACTAAATAGTGCCTTTTAGATTGTTTCTTATGTCATCAGTGTAGAATAATAGGACATCTCCAAGAGACGTTTAAGGGATGACAGAATGGATTGATTTCGGTTAGCAGCTTTTACTAGAGGACCCATTCCTCTCAATGTGAACTGGAGGGTCTTTCAACCCAAGGGCTTTTTTTCGAGTGCCTACTGAAGAGGAATGGTTTCTGTGCTCAGTAAGAGTTTTGGAGGTAGTGGATCGTAGTATGTAATACCGGGAATGGCATGTCTGCTGACATTCCTGGAGGAGGTGCAGCGTATGGAGTAAACGAATGAGTATGACTGTTACGGGGGGCACCTTTACGGGATTGCCCGGGCCGTGGGGGTACCTGAGGTGTTCGGGGGTTGCTATTCGACGAATCGATGAAATTTTGCGAAAGACCCTCAGGTGTAGAAGAAGAAAGCAAATTATAGGTACCAGGTCTAGAAGTAGTAGGGACATGGTAGGGTCAGGCTGGGAAGCTGACAGATGGTAATTATTGTTGATGTTCAGCTCACCTTTATTTAAAAGCGTTTTTTCTTTTAAGGACTTTTCCATATAAGATTTAACCACAAGCTTCGTCACCATGAATGAGCACTATAGCAATAAAGCAGATGAGACATAAAAGCAAATAACAGGATGGGCTGGAAGACGTATATTTTCATCCTTCTCTCTACAGTCAGGTCAAGCAGTCAGAGAACCCCACAACCACCCGGACGCCCACCCGTAGGGTGGGATGTGGATGTGGCTCGGATAGTCCTCCCGAAACTTTACCGTGGGGCCCACCGTGGTACCACACGGCACCTATCATCTTGCGCAAAGTCGAGATTATACACCAAAGTGCAGAACAGCCTCCTCGGTGGTTAGGCTCGAGGTACAGGTTCCCTACAATTGGCGGCCCTGTCAAAGGTGGCGTAAATGACCGGTTTTTCAACTGTATCCTCAATCCAGGGGAGGAGTGTGGGGTGAAAGAACGAAAACCCGTGCGAGAAAAAAAGGCACCGGGAATAGCCCCAAAGGGCTTGCGATGGAAAAGGGGAGGGCTACCTTACACATTACAAAAATTAAAGGGACTTAAGGGTGGGGGAAAAAAAATTTGAAACTGTGATAAAGAAGGTGGATTGAAAGAATGGAAAAATTAATGAAAAATGAGGGGAAAGAAAGAAGGTTGAAAGAAAATGCATGGTAAATGCTAATGCACGAATGCATAACAAATGCTACACGTGCTGGGGGTCGGAGGGTTCACACAAAAGACCCATCTGCATTGGTTCTCACAGCTATGCCATGCCCAAGTTACAAAGACATAACACCACTATGAGAATCAAATACACCCTTCCGGTATATATATATATATATATTATATATATATTATATATAATATTTATATATATATAATATATATATATATATATATATATATATATATATATATATATATATATATTATCTTGCTAAATTTTGCCCATATACCCCAACCTGTGAGTGATGGTTAATAAAAAATTTAAAAAAGAAAAAATGCTCAACACAAAACCTGTGATACTTTTTCCAATATATTCCATGTGCCTATTAATTGACGTAAAACGTCGTTTCTTGAATTTCAATTTATTTTAAAATCCAGTTGTGTGCATAGGAAGTTCTACCCTTAGAAGAAACGAAAAACCGTAGACTCCACCTTTCTAAGATGAGTGAAACCTCCCCCGATGTGTGATGCAAACTTTATACAGGGGCGAACGAAACCCCCTATAAA
>JABUQX010123107.1:0-13561 GCA_015478945.1 Trachelipus rathkii
CAAGTTTTTAGTCCAGGTGTTAGGAGGATATTTGAATATTTAAGTGCTTTTAGTGAGAGTGTTTCAGCTCTCGTTTAGCGACGAAAAGAAGAGAAAGCTCTCCTCGAAAGGGCTCAGAGCGTTTGATTTGAAGCAAGTTTGAGAATGTATGGATTTCAAGTATTTGAATATTACGTAAACTTCTTTTTTTCAAAATGGTGGCAAAAATTAGTAAGGGTTATGTTGGATTGGGTTTTTTTTTGTTGCAAATTTTAGCGTCCCGTGACAGCTTTTTGGTACCACTGAGTATATATTATGGTATTTTTTTTTTATACTTTTTTAGATGTTTTGGGGTATTTAGTATATGATTGGGTCTGTGATTTTATTTTTATTGAATATAGTATTATACTATCTTAGAGGTTAGCTGATTCATTATTTTATAATGAGATATATTTTAATTATATACTCAGCTACAACATCCATATGAAGGGGCAAATAGTATTTATGATTTATAATATATGTATATATATATAGTATGTACTATATATTATATTCATATATAGTATATATAACTATATATAATATTAGATTATAGTATAATATATATACTATTATATATACTATAAAGTATTATATATATATATATATATTATAGATTAATATATAGTATATATATATCATATTAATATAATATAGTATATATATATATATATATAGTAATATTATTATTTATTATTTTTTATGTTAGTTATTATATTATATCTTTATATCTGTTATTATATTTTTCTTTTATATGTTATATTAACTATGTGTGGTATCTATAATTGCTTTAAATAGCAGGTCGTTTCCGATACCTCCGGCATGTCTCCTGGCTAGGTTCTATTTTTTATCAATTTTTTTCAATTTTCTTTCATTCGTACAAAAGATTTAAATCCACAAGATGCCTCATACTTTCTTTAGAAATTATTTTCTTGAATTTCTGTAAATATAAATATATTAATAATAATTAACTAATGTAATAATAATAACCTTATAGTATAATGTTTTAATCATCATAATGAATAATGAATAATATAATAATATAAGGTGGAATAGATTGAATTAATAATTGAGGAGAGGGAGATAATCATAATGATTTATAATATAATAGTCAAAAAAATAGTTCAATAGGTTTAGAATTACTGATTATTAATTATTTAAATGAAGCAAATATTAATTAATATTTCCTTATAACTTTTGTTCCATATAAAAGTGATATATTATAATTAGCTAAATACAAAAAATCAACAATACTAATTAATAAATTATTCAATTTTTTTGCTGTTGGCAAATGCAAAAAATTATTTTAATAACACTATAATTAAATACACGAGTTTTTCTAGAAAATTGTAAAGTTATATAGCATATAATTTTATTATATATTATAGTTATACTAGATGTATATGTATATATATTCCTTATATAGTATATATATACTTATGTATATTATTATATATAAGTGGGTGTGCATATCTTAGATATTAGTATGGTATATATAATATATATATTATTACTAGATTATTTTTTAGTATTGTCATGCGCTTGGGTTTCAAGCTACATATTTTTTCTAAGTAATACACCGTACATAGTACTATAAGTACAAGTAACTTTCTATGGAATTGTTCAAGTACTATAGTATTCAAGTATCCATTATGTAGCTTCTTATCAATTTTGTTCAGCGGTACAGAGTACAGAGTTACATAGTACTTGTTATAATGAAAAACGTTGCATACTATATATTATATTGTACAGATATTCGTAATTATATATTATATATATTTATTATATTAATACAACCTATTTATTTTTGTAGTGGTGCTAGATATCGTTATGATATTATATTATATTATTTATATAGGTTATATATTATTTTTGTTGAGGAATATATATATAGTTATTAGTTATTTGATTATATATAATGAATAAGTATATATCTATACTATTGTATGAATATATGTTAGTGAAATTTCTGTTATATATTATATATTAATATATATATTTATTTAATTATATGAGTCTTTAGTATTTAGTATATAATATTGGGTATATATTGTATTATATATATATAATTAGTATATTATATATATACATATAATTATCATCATATCATCATCAATCATCATCATCATCATCATTCATCATCATCACCCATTTCCTCTCCCAAGACTGGGGGTTTCCGCGTTGCGTATCATTGCACCGGAAACAGAATAAATAGAAAAACATAGAATATGAAGCAAGTAAAAAGAAAGCCCAGCCTTCAACTTGTCATTGTTTAATTAGTGAGAATTTCGTCGCAGTCCGAAAAATCCATCCTAGAGCTTCACGAAACGCGACGGAAGAAAAATTCTATGACATCTCGTCAATGTGGGGTCATGTCTTTGCCTCAGGTGGGCTCAACCAATACGCTCTCTGAAAAAAAAGAAATAGAAGGCTCTTAAAAGTTGTTTCACCTTTTCTTCATCGCCTCTGCCAAATCCTCAGTATTTGTCGTTCTCTCTTCCTAGAGCATTCCTTTTCTTGACGTACAGATTCTCACGTTTTTTCTGCGGGCCTTCATGGTCGGGTTTGCGATTCCCAACTACGACTTGAGGCATGCTTCATGGCATCCGTTTAACGACCGGGACTATTCAATGTTCCATTTTTCCTTTTTTACCTACATTCGAGCCAATTCACATCGTATGAGGCCTCTCAAGCGTACTTTCGCTTAATTCTCTCATTTTATCTGGCTCATTCTCTGCACACCTTAATACAATCTCTCGATATTACGTTCATTTCCTTCGTTTTATCATTCTTTTCACAATGAATACGCTATCGTAAGATTGTCCATTGAAACTATTGCATCTTTATAATCTTATATACCTCTTATTCTCCAGACGATGAGTCCGCCGTATCTTTATATTTTTTTCTATGGATACATCGGTTATACAGACATATACTCCTCTTATGTTAGTCTTTTAGCTGGACTCAATTGATAGTCTTTTCTTTCTCACACGTATTTTCTAATGTTGCATTCGGGCCAGCTTACTCTTAGTTTGCCTATCGCCGGGAACTCTCCTACTACAGCTCTGCATCATGCGCCGCTCCCTTTTATTCAAACATATTATCTCTAAATATCTTAAATTTCAGGCACTTTTTCCAGCTGCCCTACACAATCTAACATTAATTCACATCTGATGGACTGTTCCTCACCTTTTTCCAAAACATTTACTCTACTCTTATCTACGTTACTTTCAAACACCTTCCTTTTACTCACATCCTTATTTTCTTAAATACTCTCTAGCCAGCATGTTCTGCTAAACTCTCCTTAGTATTCGCTACACATCACAACCAAATTCATTCCTCGACATAATATGGATAGGGACTCTCCACCTTTTTCCTATTTCTCCATCATTCTTATACTACTATCGCTTTCACTCCTACCTTAATCTTTCATAACCTTCAATCCATATTACATATTGGAATCGCCAATGGTGGTGAGGGAGCATAGTGTCAGCTATTGTCCTGCATCTCGTTATTAATATTAACATTCCAGTATTCATTCGGTTGTCAACTCCTTTAACTTGATTGACAGGGGGTTTGTTCATGTTTTGCTTGCTTCACAGTCGTCATATTCCATTAAGTACTTTTTGAATTCCATTCAGAAGCTTAGCCACCTAAATAACCATGTTCACAAACAGACCTGCCTATAGAGCTTTCCAACTTATTCTCTATTTATTATCGATCGCCTAGCTGCAAATCCACTAAATTCCTTAATAGTACATATTTTTATTCTTCTCTTCTCTCATTAGCTTTTCTGATTCATTTGTTTCAATGTAACAGTATTTATCCACGGACAGGGATTCCTACTTTATGGGCTCACTGTTGTATGGGGTATGTCTAATATCGCATTTTGTTTCTGTATCGCGCTATAATCAGTCCTGTCAGGTGTTCTGTCGATCGCATTCGTGTCGAGCCAAAATTACGAGCATATTAGTCTGTCCCTACAGGAGTGCAAATAAACTAATCTACCTTATAATAATTTAGTTACCTTTTTATTCTTTTTTTTGCACCTTACCCTTATATAGTTATCGGTTACTTTTCGTGAATATTTATGCTCTCTTTCCAGATTCCCTCGGAGAACTTAATATCCCTGCCGTAAATTCGCTTTATATATCTTTACAATCTTTCCGAATCCAATATAACACTCATCTCGCCTTCTATATACTATATGTAGTATAATTACTATATTTTATCTAGTATTGATATCTATATTTATTATACTATATTATTATTTTTATATATTATTAATATTATATATATATATTTATATTTATATATTATTTTTATTTATATATAATGTATATATAGTATTTTATAATTATATTAAATATTTGTATTTGGTTTTTGTGTCGATTGAATCTTGATATAGAGTTGAGAGGTATCTTGATAGAGTGATTTGTGCAGGGTGTAGTAAATAGGAGGGCTTGAATAGTAAACGTGATCAAGAGCTTCATGGTTTATTCGGTTGTGAAGTGAGGACAGTCCTGCTGGTGTATTTAGTTGTTTTGTTTAGATGGTGACCAGCTGGAAATAGTGACTGAGTTTAAAATATTTATGATTATATGTATAAGAACACTATTTGATGATGCTGAAGTGTAGTTAGGATAAGTTGTGTATATTGCATGGAAGTGTGCTGGTGCATATTATTATGCCTTGGTGGATGTAAATGATTGTAACTTAATTCTTGAGTGAGGCTAGGTTCTTACGGGCATGGTGATGTTGGTCACCTTTTGTCGTTTTTAGATGTATAGTAGGTGAGGTCTATGGTCTGGAGATAAGAGGTAGAGATGCTAACAGGTACAAATCGTGTTCAGGGGGTTGGACAAGGCGGTATGTGGCGTGTATAGTGTGAGAAGATTGGGATAAAATTTAGGAATGAGGGAGCGTATTACATAAAGTGTTGGAGTGAGTGTGAAATAAGGAGAAGGTGAGAGAATTAGGAGAGTGGTAAAGTAGAGGTGGGGACGATGGTGTTGGTCAGGTGGAAGGAGGATGAGGTAGTGCGGTTGTTATAGCGACGATGGTATTGTGGTGAGCGTGTTGAGATACGACTGGCTGGGAGACCGTAATGAATAATAAGGGAGGGGTGAGAGTAGAGGTCAGAATAAGTGAATGTCTTGGGAGGAGTGGAGAAAGCGGTAGTTGGCGAGGGGGCGAGTAAGAGAGAGGTGCAATAGTTTAGAGACTGATAGACTAGTCCTTTTGTGAGGTGTATGTATGGAGGACCCTATCTGAGGCCAAGAGATGAATCCTCTACATTGCAGTCTGTCGATGCCATAGATGATCAATAGATAGTCGCGAGTATCCGTGAAGCTGGCGGTTAAGGGTGGATTCTTCGACGTGTCGGTGTGTATTAATCTCACTAATTTGGCAGTTTATTGAAGGGGAAGTAGAGGAATATGGGGGGCTAATGCTTTCCCACTGTATTATGGGCCTTACTTATCTACTTTGTGTCGGCGTCGCAAACTATGGTGTCAGACCACCTTAAGGCGCGTGGATTCCGCAGTAAACATTAGCAATGTAAACAGAGTGGATTGATTAGAAAGTGAATCCCTAAAACTGAAATCTGAACCACGTATTTTATTCATATAGAATGAATAATAATAGAAATATATAGGATAATAATGATAGATAGATGATGATCGATATAGGATATCTATATACTCACAATATACATATGGGGTTTGTGGTTATTCAGATATATAAGTGAAAGTGGTGAGATATTATATCATAGAGATAATAGTGCGCTTAGTGTGGTTTGTGTTTTTGGGTGGGGCGGGTGGTAGGTAGGTATGTTATTATTTATTGTTTTATATATATTATATATATAAGTAATATATATATAAATTATTTTAGTAGTATTGGGTATTAGGGGGTGGGGTATGGTAGAGTATTATATGGTGTAGATGTTTGGCGTGTTTGATTAGGATTAGTAGTTAGTAGTATGAGTAGTGTCTATAGTTATTTATTTTGTATTTGCGGTACTTTGGGGTTATATATATACTTGATGACGTAGTATGTATTGGGTTAATGTAGTAGGGGATGAGTATGGTTGGGGTATGGTGTGCGTGGTTTGTATTAATAATGATAGTATATGTTTATACTATATAATCGTCCTTATTGTATCTTCCATGATTATATCTAGTCTATAGTATATATTATATCCATGTATATATATCTTATATATATATATATAGTAGTTGATAATTTGTTTGGTGAGATAGGTAGCTATATGCTTATATACTATATATTATCTGAGTATTTATGTATGGTATATATATAATATAGTGATATATATATATACTTATAATATATTAGTAGTACTTATATATAATATATATATATTATATATATTTTACGTTTATGTGATGATATAGTATGAGTAGGTAGGTTGGTTATTTGTGTACTATCGATATAGCTTATATGGTCTATAAATAACTGAGGAAAGCTTTTCGCCCTGTCAGTGTGATTTCTCAGCATCTTCATTTTCTCTGGCCGAAAACGCTTAACGCGGCTGATCAGCTCTATTGGTTATAAGATATACTTCTCCAAATCTTCGTGAGTCAGTATATTGTCGATTCGCTTTGATTCTGACTGATTAAGATGATTCGTTTTGTGTGTAGTGTGGTTGAGTTATAGATGGTATTGTTTGAATGTCATTGTAGAGTAGGTGTTTGTTTTGTTGTATTGTGTTATGCGTACTATAGGTTTAGTAGTGGAGTGGTTAAAAGCTAGTATTAAGTATATGTTAGTCATAGAACGTACGTAAGAATTTATATTTATGTGTTTATTTGATTTGTTGTATTATTATTGATTTATATATTGTTATTTATTGATTAGTATTTGATTTGTTTTTGGGTTATGTTGTTATTATTATTGTGATTATTAAATTATTTATGTTTAAATTGTTAGTGTTAGAATTTTATATTATTATGATTTATGTAGTATATTAGTTAGTTTTATTATAATGTTAGTTAATGTTGTTGTTTAATGATTGAGATTCGTGATAACACTTGTTAAGGTGTGAGTTAGTTTTATGTAGTAGCAAAATTGAGAATTCGAGTTTTATGGGTCAATAAACATTTTGGTATTTGGGTATTGCAATGAGCACGGAGTCTGTGATTTAAAGTAAGTTATAAGTATAAAGAACTTCTGATAAGAGGGCAAATGTATTCTTAATGATATAATTTATGTGGGTATTTGTCAGTATTATAATATATTTATATCATTTGTATGTAGTAATGCATTATGTGTGGTGGTGCTGTGTGTGGTGGGTTGTTGTGTGTGTGTGTGTTTAGTGTGGTTGGTTTATGTGTGTGTTGGTTGTAGGGGTGTGTGTTGTGGTGTTGTGTGTGATTGTGTAGTGGTGTTGCTGTGTGTGTGGGTTAGTGTGTTGTGTGTATGGGGTTAGTGTTGAGGTTTGTGTTGTGGTGTTTATGCATGTTGTGATTATGAGTTGTGTGTAGTGTTTGATGGTTGATGGAGGTGTTGATTAGGTTGGGTGTATGTGTGTGTGGTGTGTGTTGTGTGGTGTGTGTGGTGGTTGTTGTGTGATGTGTGTGTGTGGGTGTGTTGTTGAATGTGTGTGTGTGTTGATGTGTGGTGTTGTGTGTGTTGTGAGTGTGTGTGATGTGTGTGTGGTTGATGTGTGTGTGTGTGGTGTGCTGTGGTGTTGATGTGTGGTGTTGGTGTTGATGTAGTGGTGTGTGTATAGTGTGTGTGTTGAGGTTGGGTTGGCTGCTGGTGGTTGGTTAAGTGTGGTGGTTGTGTGTAGGTGTGGTTATGTAGGTGCGCAGGTGTGGTTGGTGGGTTTGTGTGTTGGTGTGGTGTATAGATGCAGTTGGGTATGCTGATGTGGTGATGGTGACTTGTGGTGTGTGTGTGGTTGTGTGTTTGATGGTTGTTAGTGTGTGTGTGTGTGCTGTGTGTGTGTGTTGTGGTTGTATGTGTGTGTTGTGTGGGTTGTTGTCGTATGTGTGGTGTTTGTGTGTGTTTGTTGGTATTGAGTTGATGGTGTTGTGTTGGTATGTGTGTGGTTGTTGAGGTTGTGGTGTGGTTAATTGTGTGTAGATGGTTGGTTTTGAGGTTGGTTTGTTTGTGGTGTGTTGTAGTAGTTGGTGTGTGTGTGTGTGGTGTGTGGGGTGTTTTATTCGTGGGTTGTGTATGTGTGTGTTAAGGTACGTAGTGGTTGTGTAAGTTTGTGGTTGGGGAATGTGTTGGTTGTGTGTGTGGAGTTGTGTGATGTGTGTGGTTGTGGTGTTGTGGAGTTAGGTTGTTGTAGTGTGGTGTTGTGGTGGTTGGTGGTTGTGTGTTCGTAACGAATAAACGTGGTGGTGGCTGTTTGCTCGTAACGACGTTGTTTGTCAGTGTGAAGTTGTGATATGGTGGTTTGTTGTAGGTTAATGTAGTATGGTTGGGTTTGTGGTTTAAGTGTGTGTGTCGTGGTGGTGGTGTGATCTAATTGGTGTAGTGGTGTTGTGGGTTGGTTTTAGGGTGTGTTGATTGAATGGTGTGTTGAGTGGTTTGTGTAGTGTTGTGAGTTGTGGTTATGTGGTAATGTCGTTGAATGTGTGGTGATGATCGTGTGATGTTAAGTTAAAGTGTGTGGTGTGGTTGGTTATGTCGTGTATGTGTATATTAATCTAGGTGTTTGTATAGTGTGTGTGTGTGGTTGTGTTGTTAATATAGTTTAGGTGGTTGTATATGTTTGGGATGTGTTGTGTGGTTTGATTGGTGTGTTGAGGTGGCTGTGTGGTTGTGGTGGTTTTGTGGTTGTGTTGTGTGGTGGTTGTAGGTTGAGTGTATGGTTGGTGGTTGATATAGTAGGTGTCGTTAAGGTTTATGTATTGGTTATGGTGTTATGGTTATAGTTATAGTTGTGGGTGTGTTGTTTTGTTGATGGGTTGGTTGTGGGTTGGGTGTCGTGCCATTTGGTGTTACCAGTTGTGG
Source organism: Trachelipus rathkii (assembly GCA_015478945.1). Taxonomy (NCBI): domain Eukaryota; kingdom Metazoa; phylum Arthropoda; class Malacostraca; order Isopoda; family Trachelipodidae; genus Trachelipus; species Trachelipus rathkii. Next base: position 9,007 of record JABUQX010123107.1, read on the forward strand.
GCTTAAGTTGGTACTATGTTTTGTGTAGGTGGTTTTGTGTTGTGTGGTTTGGTCTGGTGGCTCCGTTTGGTTGTGTTTGTGTGGTGTCGGCCTGGAATAGGCTCTGTAGTGGTTGAGATTAGAGTTGTTGTGTGGTAGCTGTTTGTGTGTGGTATCCGTGGTGTGTGTGTGTTCGGTAGTGTTTGTGGTAGGTTGTGGATATTTGGTTGGTGTGCTGTGTGTTGTCGTGTGTGGTGTTCGTGGTTGTGTGTAAATAGTTTGGATATATGTAGTATTGTGGTTTGGTTTGTGTTGTGGAAAATAGTGGTGTGGTGTTGGTTGTTCTGGAATGTAGATTCCTGTTGTGTGTTGTGATGGTGTAGAGTAGTGCTTAAGGTTGTGAGGTTGGTTGTAGTGTGTAGTTTGGAGTTAGCTTGGTGGTGGTTGTTGTGTTGTTGGATGTGTTGTAGGTGTGTGTGTGTGTGGTGTGTTGTGTGGTGTGATTGGTTTGGTGGGTGTGGATTGATTGAGCTTTAGAGTCGCTTAGTATCGTGTGGTTGGTTGTGTGGTTGGTTGTGTGTTTATGTTGTGTGGTAGTGTTAGTGTTGTTATGTTTTGTTTGTTATTGATTATTTTAGTTGTTGATTTGTTTTGTTATGTGTACACAGAATTTAAAATTGTAGTATGGTTGTACTGTTGTTAGTTGTGGTGTTGGTTTGGTGGTTTGTGTGTTAGTATGGGTGGTGTTACGGTTGGGTCGTTGTGTATTAGTGGGTTTCAGTTGTGGGTTGTGTGTGGTTGTGTGTAGTTGTGGTGTGTGTGTTGTTGCTGCTGTAGTTGTTGTTGGTTGTATTGGTGAAAACGTATATATAGTGGTTAGTGTGTATGTAATGTTTGTTGATATTGTTTGTGTGTTGTTGTTGTTAGTGGGTTAGTAAGGTTTTGGATTTAGAAAATGAGATAAATAGGTGTTTCCTTATGGGCATAATAGTGGCGGATTAGTTATGGAGGGTGAAGTTGTATAGGGTGTTGTGTGTGTATGCCCATTACTAGGATTGTTGTGGTCTGTTGGTTGTGTTAGATAGGTTGTGTTTGCTTGTGGTTGTCGTGTGTGTGTGTGTTGTCGTCTGCTCTTGGTTTATTTTTCCCTAACGATCTAACCGTGTTGTACTCGGCCATGCAATATGATGACCCGCTAGGTGGAGTGAGTGAGTTGGCTGAATGGAGTGCGGGTGTCTCCTGTGTTGTGTGGTTTTAGTCGTGTCCCTTTCGGTTGGTGTGTGTGGTGTGTTTCGCTGTGTGTCCGTGGCGTGGGGATTGTCGGAGGTGGGGTGGGGTAATTCCTTCGTGTCTCGGTTGTCCGTCGTGTCCTGTGTCCGTGCCCCGGGTTGCGTGGTGCTCGTGGTTGTGGGGGTAGGTGATGATCCCCGTCCGTGGTGCGTGCCACTATGAAGTTGAATAATTTGAGATGTTTGTGCAAAAGAAAGCTGCAAGATTGTTTAGTTAATGTGCTGTAGATTGTAAATATAGTGACTATAGGTGCTAAGTGGTTTTGGGATCTTTAGAAGTGTGGTCTGTGCAATAGGTTGTAAGGCGGTTTGGTCTGTGTTTTGAGATTATTTGTAATTGTTTAGAATGGCCATGTGGGGTTGGTGGTATGAGGTCATTGTATGATGTGGGTGTATATACTTATATTGTGGTGTGGGTTGTGGGGTGCTGGCATTGCACCTGACGGGATTATGGTACGGGTTGTGTTAGATGCAGCTTGGCGATCCGCTTATCACCCTGCTGGTTAGTTGTGTTATTTGTATGATGGTATTTATAGTGGGTGTTGTGTAATAGTGGTTTGATGTATTGTTAGTTAGTGTGTAGGTTGTTGTGGTTTGTGGTGTTATAGCTGGTTAGTGGTGGGTGTAGGTGTGTATGGTATGTGGTATGGTGTGTTATGGTAGTGGTTGTAGGTGTGTGGTGTGGATTGTTATGTTAGTACGTTGTGTCTATGTTAGGTATCGTGTGGTGTGTTATGGTATATGTGTTGTCGTCGCGGTTATGGCTTAAGGTGATTTATGTATGTTAGTGTGTGGTATTAGGTATAGTTATGTGGTTGGTGTGGTTCGTGGTTATGTATGTACGTTGTGTTAGTGTTGTGTGGTGTTAGTATATATTAGTTATATGGTTATGGTTTGGGTATGTTAGGTAACGTTCGTAGTTAGTGGGTGTTTGTATGTATCGGTTGGTGGGTGTGTTCGTAATCTGTATAGTTGATATATGGTGCTTTATATAATGTGGGTGTATCGTATTTATAGTTGTGGTGTAGGGTGTTATTTATACTAGTATATGTGGTTATTATGATTGTGTAGTTATGTCTGTGTGTGGTGTTAGGTGGGTGTTATATGTTATGTTTAGGTTGTGTATATATAGTATATATGATGTTGATATGGTTAGTATTTAGGTTGTATTAGTTGTTACTTAAGGTTGGGTTTATTATAGGTTGATGTGGTATTAATGTGGATTGTCTTATAGTGTATGTAGTATTGATTATGGTATGTATCTTGTAGTATATTAAATGTTGGGTTAAGTACGCTGGTTATGTGTTCAGATATATTGTGTGTGGGTGGTTATGTGTAAATATATGTGAATTTTATGTTAGGTTATGCGGAGTTCTGTATAGTACAAATGTACATTAGGAGTTGCTTTTTGAGACTGTTGCTAATATCTGATGTTGTTGCTTGGTAGGTAGTTAGTGTTTTAAGATACAGCTAATTGAAAAACTCAGAATGTCGATTTGCGTTATCCTGGTAGATTTTATTACGGTGGTTGGTGATGTTCCTATGTAATATCGTGTGTAGAGGGAATACACTCCGTTGTCGCACTGTTAGTCTCTGGATAGCCACAAGTAGAACATGTGATCCTACGCTATAGTTTAGTGTTAGGTTAACTTGGTGACATTTTGGTTAGGAATGTTGTTATAAAATGTGGGTGATGGTTGCTCGCTAAAATAGCTACCTTTGGTGCGTAATCTGTGTTTACTCCTAAGTAAAATAGCGTGAATGGTACCAAGATTGGCAGACATCCGATAGAGTTAGATGTAGTAGGACGCAAATTTGTTGCATACTCATTCTATCTCATCTGGGTGCGCTCTATAGCATTGGGTTTTTGCGTCAAGTTCCAAATGTTATTGATTGGTCTTCTTAGTTCGGAGGGTGTTTAGTTTTATATATATGTTGTGTAGTGTGTATGTCGTTGTTGATAGTTGTGATAGTATGATTGTGATTGAGTGTGGTGTGTGTTTGAGTGTAGTTTGTGATTTGATATTGACTATATTGTATTGATAGAGTATTTATATATGGTAGTTGGTTTTAGATTGTGTGTAGTTTGGTTACTAGTTATAGTGTTGATTAGTGTATTAGTATTAGATATGATTTACTAAAAATTAAAATGACCACAATATAAGAAATGACCTACGATTACTTTTAGATAGTTTGTATATGATATATGTGTATTGATGTATGGTTTTAGGTATTGATTAGTTAGTTATTGGTTTAGTGTGTATTGTTTGGTATATATGTGAGTTAAGTTTAGAGGTTGTAGTGTTGTATTAGTTATTCTGTGTGTATATTATGGTGTTTATAGGTTGATGTATATTATATTAATAGTAGTTTATGTGATGATTTATATTGTATATACGGTGTGTTATATATCATATGGTTATAGTTGATAATACTACTTAGTGATAGGTGTATGTAGTTATTGTATGCTGTATGTGAATTGGGTTGTATTAGTTTAGTATGGTTGGTATTTGGTATATTAGGTAGATTTGGTTGTTGCATGCTATAGTGTATTTAGTATGTATTATGGGGTTAATATGTGTTAGTGATTAGTGTAGTGGGTTGTAGTTAGTATTGTGATTATGTAGTTGTAGGTTGGTATATTGTTGAGTGGTATATCAAGTTTAGTTTATATATAGTGTTGGGCTGTGTATTAGTAGGGTGTATATTGGTTGTGGTGATTATATGTATAGTATTGTGTTTAGTGTTAGGGTATTAGTCTGTATATTGTGGCTATTTAAGTATGGTTAGGCTATTAGGTTGGTATGTTATTAGTAGTGGTGGTGTTAATTGTGTGTGTGTGTGGTGGTTGTGTGGTCTGGTTGGTGTGTGTGTGTGTGGTTGGTGCTTGTGTTGGTTTGTGTGGTTTCGGTGTTCGTGTGTGGTGTGGTGTGTGGTGGTGTGTGGTGTTGTGTGTGTGTGGTGTGTGGTTGTTGGTGTGTGTGTGTTGGTTGTGTGTGTGTGTGTGTGGTGTGTGCGGTGTTTTGTGTGTGTGTGGTTGTGTGTGTGTTGGTGTTGTGTGTGTGTTGTTTAAATTTTTGTGGGATTGGTGTTTTATTTGTGTGTGGTTGTGTGGTTGTGTTGTTGTGTGGTTGTGTGGTTGTGTTCGGTGTTGGGTGTGTGTTTGTGGTTGTGGTGTTGTGTGGTGTGTGTGTGTGTGTGTCGTGTGCGTGTGTCAGGTGTGTTTGTCGGTTGTGTTGTGTGTGTGCTGGCTGGTGTGTGTGTGTGCTCGTGTGTGTGGTGTGTGT
>JABUQX010123108.1:0-10000 GCA_015478945.1 Trachelipus rathkii
AATTATAATGGTTCCTTTTCTTTCTATTTTGTTTAATTTCTGAACTTTATTTATAACCAATCAATTTACCATTATCAGGATATAAATGTAATCATTTACTTTTAAAGGTGAAATGTAGTTAAATTTTCAAGCATTTCTTATAGACACTTGAGCTCCAAATTTACCCCAAATACTCCAAAACTGAATAGATCTATTATATTTTTTTTAAAAAATTTAATTTTGCAACATAAAAAAGAAATTCAGCTCACATTATATGTGTAAGATAAGACACTTACCCATTAAAATGTCTTTACTAGCATAGTAAATGCTAAATATTAATTGAAGAAGCATATATCCCAAACAAATACTGGAAGATTTCTGTTTTTCTTTTATTATATTGGAAGCAAAATTTTATATCGTATAAATTACTATCTAATTTTGTGTTCCATGTTATATCTTTGTTATTTTGCAGTTATATGTAAAATAATAATAGGCTCTATTCTTCCCAGGAAAGCCCAATATAGTGGTCAAAATAATCCATTTTATAGTAGAAAAATAGATCTCAAATGGTTTGCTTGGGTCCATTTCTACTATTTTATTATACAAGTATCACTATGAGTATCCTCACTAATCATTTCCCAATAGTTTACGTGATTATTTATAGGTCATCCACACTACATTATTGTTCTAACTCACTATGAATTTAATTTTATTAAACTCTGGTGAATTACTATGAATTTGTTGTAATTCAAAAATTGAAATTTACATAACTATCATTGCAAGAATAATTCACTTTCAGAAGATGAAGAAAAACCTAAGTATCCATATAAGACAGGTTATACAAATCTTCCTAAGTTCATATTCAAACTCATCACAATATGAACAATTGCAAATAATATGATTATAAAGTGCTAACCATGATAATGAGAAGGCCTCATCAATACCAAAGGAAGTCGGCTAATTTATAAGAAACAAACTAAAATCATTTCTTTATATTTTTGAACCACAAAAAAAATGAAATTTCGACCTTCAAATATAATTTAATCTGGTGAAAAGCCCTCTCCAAATCAATACCATCAGATACTGATTGAACCTAAGTGTGTTAAGGCATATCCAACTCTTATTATTTAATTTATCACTGGTAACTAACATTATTATTGATAAATAGTTGGTTGATTTTTATCACATAATTCGACCAAATATACAATTCTGATTTTGTCGTTCTTCACATGATCTCAAACACTCATTATGAGCAAAAATGAAACTTTTATATTTACTGTATTTATTCAAACAGGTGGAATGATACCTTGATTAAGTTGGTCAAAAATGACATTATTATACGCTCTAATTTAGAGGCTCTTTTTTGATATTTTAATGTATTGATTCATACAAGAATTAGCCTAAATAAAAGTTATTGCAAAAATTATATTTATTATTCCATAACATATATGTAGTTACACAAGAAAACAGTCAATATAAATTACACTCATACATACATACAATTTATTAAGTCTCCAAATCACTCTGAGAATTTTTAGACATTCAAAACATCATATTAATAAATCATTTAAATTTTATTTACTAGATCTTCATCCAAATCTAAGCTAGATTATGTAATAAGCTACAGATGTCATAAGTAATCCATTTCTATCATATTCAAATCTTGTTCGCTATTTCTACATTTTTTGCGAGCAGTCGGCCTGCTCAGTAAAGTTCTTTATATACTCAAAAATATGCAAATTTAGTAATTTATTCAATCCCATCTAAAATACCTTAACATTTATCAACATGAATGTGTTTGTACCAAAAATAAAGCAGTTTATTGGTAATAAATGAGGCTCCATTCACAACCTAGAATGAATAGGGAGTAAATAATAATTTGCAGGTGTTATCACAAAGTTGAGCTTTAAGGTTAGTGAAAGCTTTAAATGTGTGGAATATGAAGCTAATGTATAAGAGATTACCTGAGGTTGTAGAATACTGGTTATTATTTTATTTTTATACATATTAAACTACTTACTTTGTTAAATAATCTTAGAATGCAAACCAATACATTAAGCATTATTTCAAGACAACTTTATATTTAATTTTGTTTTACTATTGTAAAATAAAATTATTTCAACCCTAAATATATATCCTCAAATGTTAATTCTTGTTTTTAGCAGAGACACAATCAAGTTTTGAACTTAGAAGGAGATGTCTCCACTATGCTCTTACATTTATAAACTTATAACAAACAATTGTACTGCTCATGAGGATTGGGATTATTCTACAGGGTAACATTTAGGTCATACAACATTGTTGATGTTCCAATTAGAGCATTTAATTTTTTTATTGTTTTTGGTTTTGAGTGGATTATGTCCACTTTGTTTTTTAATACATTAAAATGCTGATGCCATGAATTACAATTTTCAACAATTATACTTAAATTTTTCAACTTACAATGTTTCAATTTTAATATTTAAATACCACACTTAATACAACCTCCCAATTCGTTGATTTTTGCAATTGCATTCAGGGTTTGAAGTTGCAAACTATACAATTTATGTCCATTACAATCTGAGTTGTAATTGTTTGTAACAAAGTAACCAACCCACCCTTTGTTTTTCAGTATTTTTTTTTGGTGTTAGATTCACATCAAATATAGCTAAAAGGCTACTGAATTACTTCAACTTTCGATGGACTTAATATGTTATAAGTCATTTGGCCTCCCACAGCTGCTAAGAATTTAACTTCAAAATATTAAACGTATTTTCATAATTATATGATTATTATATATTATATATTGGTTATATATTGTAATGATTCTATAAAAAAATTGGCAAACACTTACTATTATTAACATCACTGTCGTTCTTATTATTACTCACTACCAAGTAAAATCAGGTAATTTAATTTTAAAATTTTTCCAATAACTAATATTTTGTAAAGTTATTACAGGAAGGACATTAGCAAATTTTCCCATATCATTACATAAAACATGTATTTATCGAATTTTGTGTCGGTTGACCTTTATTCATATAACAAAAGGTAGTCCAAATTTTATTTCCTCTATCCATGATTTCTCAAATGTTTTTTATAAACCTACAAAGCTTCAGCTCCAATCAAATCAAGCTGATTCGTCTTTTAAAACCAGAAAACCAGGTTCATATTGAGCAATTTGAGAAATATAATGTACAGGGTTATTTATTTTCAAGCCACGTATGGAAAGAAATTCAGCATTAAATTCATTGTCGCAATATTATTATATCTGCCCTTTCAAATGTGAATCCCGTCAGCCGGGCATAATTATATTATTCATATTGCCAACTCTAAATCACTATTGGTTTTATCTATTATGAGCCCTTTATTTCTCATGTGTATATAAATTATACTATCTTAGATTTATTAACATTTAATAAGACCTCGGTCTCTTTTACGGGTCAAAATTTGAAAATAAGTGATGCTCCCCATCACAATCATTCTCAACAATTTTTAACCTGCAATTGTCCACAACATCCTATAATAAAAACCTATCAAAATGTTAATATTAAATAATTTTTTTTTTTTTTTTATTTTTTTTTTTTATTATATTGCAGTTACCTGATAGGCCCTTGGCTGAAGAAAGAGAGATCAATACTTTAAAGTAAATTATAATGATATCAAACTTTAAAATAGTATACACTATACAATACATAAGTTTAGTGTAATTATTGTTAATTTTCTCCAATCTAGCCTATGTCTTCAACTAAAATTTATATTAATAAATATATTATATACTAAATAATAGTAATTACATTATTTTTGCTAATTTTATACATCTTTTTATTATAGTAATATATAATATTATTATAATATACACAGTATTATATATGTACATAAGATAACCTAGTATAAATATACATAGTACATATTAATTAATATTTTTAAATACTATTATTATTATTATATCAATGGTTAGTTAAAATTAGTCGAATTCCAATTATCATCCTAAAAATATCTCCTTCTCCATGCATTTATGTTTTGCTTTCATTCAAAATTAACATACAAACAGACAGAGGAGCGTTTAGTGTTTTTTGAATCAGAATGTATGTGGATTTATGATCTTGGCTTGTTTGGGTCCATTCTTGGTGCTTGTTTGGGTACTGCTATTTCCTTCTATCTTGTGATGTGAAGATGAATTCCAAGACTATCTTCATATGAAATTTATAATCTCTACTAATATTCTATTATATTATATATTTATTATAATATATATATTATTATTATATTATTATTATATTAATATTATATTATTTATATTGTTAAAAGGGGAAATTCAAATTATTCATTATCACTTGTAACGAAAAATGAAATTAAATATAATCCCCTCACCCTATCCATTATAAATGAAGTTAGAACCAAATTGAATTATCACATACAAACCCAATCTTGAAAAAAAATATCTCACCTTTTTGAAGTTCCAACAGAAAACTGATTACCCTTTTTCTTTAATATGGTAGGAAAATCTTAGCCAATTTTGTGTAATACCTTCTAAGTTGGTGGGAATTTTTGTGATACCTAAAAGTAATAAATCTGTTTAATTTATCTCCATAAAAATATAATATTATTATTTTATATATATATCTATCAAGCCACTAATTATTTTGATTCTCAATAAAATTGTATGCCTAAATAGGGCAGAGCAAAAACACATCTTGCTCCAGTTAATATTATATAGGTCTCAATCTCTCCAATCCAATGTTGCAACACTTCTGCATCATTTTTGCAGAGCTGGGCATATCGCCGCTGAAGATCATTATATGGAAACAAACCAGGTCAAAGTAAATGGGATCAAAAAATATATTTTAATCACTAAAAATTATTTTATATAATTTAATGCAGGTTCATATAACAAATGAAAAAAAAAATTACATCATATTGATTTTTATTTTTTTATAAAAAAGTCATATCAAATTAACTTCCACCTAAATAATTAAAAATAACAAAACAATAAAAAAAATATATAAAATATAAAATAACATATAATTAATAGGTATATATGAATTTAAGTATAAGATATATTTTAACAAATACAAATGAATTAAAAATTATATCAAATAATTAACTTCTTAATTAAAACCCAATTTTACAAAATCTCAAAAGTGAAACAAGCTAAAATCTACCATTTTCTCTAAAACCCCTCTCTTTTATCGCAGTTAGCCACCCATAGCACCTCCCCTGGCGTAACCCCATTCTCTAAAAAAACGAGGAAAAATCCTCTTGTATAAAAAAAAAAAAAAGAAGAAGCATCTGGCAATAAATTTGCAAAAAAATATCTACCTATTCCTACAACAACTTCAGATTTGAAAGACTTTTCATTAGAATAAAGTATATAAAAATAACTCCAAACACTGAAAAACTATAAATTAAAAAATTTAAAAAAATAATATTTAATTTTAATAGTATTAGAATATAAATATAATAAATCAATATTATTAATAAAATCAATGTGATATTCGGCAAACTAAATATAATATATAAATATAATAAATAACATAATATTATATATAAATTAATATATATAATATTATATAATATATATAAATAATATATAATATAATTATATATATATATAATAATTATATAAATATATATATTAATATATAATATAATATATAATATAATAAAAATATCTAAATTAAAAATATGTATATCATATATAAAAAAAAAAGTATTAAAATGAAACACCAATAATTAATATCGCATTAATAATTACACGCTTTCTAACATTTAGTTTATAAAATTTGTAAAAAAATCATAAAAGCTAAGAACCGCTAGGAGCATTATTTATAGATAGATTCGGATAAGTATCAACATTCACACGTATCACGGATTCGATCTATCCATCGAATAAAATAATTAAAAACCAGAGCAACACCACACTATAATTAAAGATACGTCATCACCAATAAACTGAATGAAGTATACCAAAAACAGAAACTAATAAAAAAGCCTTACTACGGAAACCGCATCACAGAAAATTAATAGAATTAGGATTTTCAAATCCCCCGGATAATTCATTAAACTATTATAAAACCACTAAAGAGTTAGGAAATATTCTGAAAGAGAAAAGAAATACAAGCCACAGAAACCAAAGTAGAAACAGAACGAAATAATCAGCAACAATAACTAAACAATTTGAGAAACAATAGAATACCACAACCGACGCAACTGACCTGGAAAACAAAAAAAAAACTTTGCCAATGAAGTTTAAATACAATTTCAATAGAAGATAACCCTAATTTCAAAATTAGATAAAAGATTACAAAAATCTAGAAAATTTAGTAAAACAATATTATAATACGAAAAATACTATAAAAGGCAGGGAGGAAACAAATATATTTAAACATTTTTGAAATATGTAAAAATTGAGAAGAGACCAGGAAGATGCTTTCACAACTTCAAGTACAACTACTGTACTGTAAAATAATTGCACATTTAAAAATATAAGTGCAATTCTAATTTAATGTAAAATACAGTAAGTAGGAATTCCTGCGACAAATGACACGAAAACAAGCAAGAGTAAACAAATGTTTAGGAATTAGAGTGGAACTTCCATCTCCACCGAGAGAAGTAGCTCGCCTTTCACACTCCGAGATAACCCTGCCACAAGTAAGTCATCTTGAAATAAAAGTTTCGCACCAATCAAAATTTCACGCCGAACGTATGGTTTTTCTCAAACTGGAAGATAGAACAAAACAATATATGAAGGAAAACGGAGAACAATAGAAAGAATTAACAGAAAATAATTAATAATTACAATTTAAAAAGGATCTAGAATGGGTCATCCAAAGCGATCAGCGAACACAAAGGTGAGATCACTAACTCTCGATAATTTCTGATAGAAAATCTAGCAATCACAACTTATTTTGAAAAATTAGATGTAAGCCAATCCGTGGTTGAACTTGGAAAAACAAATAATATTTCGAAATGTGAAAAGAGGAGAAATGTGTTTAATTTACCTTGATCCCTATATAGATATTATCGGTAAAAACGCCAAAGCAAAGACACGACAACATCAAATTGCACACAATTCACAACGCCTTGTTGAATTAGTAAAAGAAATATAGATCAACATTTAATTGACATTAGAAGTAAAATACTAAAATTTGCTATAATAAACAGTAAAAATTATAAACAACAAAAAATGAAATGATTTTAAACGATGAATCAAAATATGAGAAGGATGCTACATCAAAAAGCCAATCCGACGCACAACTCATCACCTGACCGATCAATGCCTTAAGTATTATATGGAATTAGAATTTTGGGAAGCCACCCCCTATACTTCTCCAAGATAATCGCTACTGCCCATTATACCATTTTATTTTCTTTTAATAAAATGTGGTCGATTTATCAATGTCTTGTGTACAAATTATCAGTTTCATCGGTAAATATGGAATATACACCAAAAAAAGAACCATTGGCGCTGGAGGCCATGTAGGTGAAATCTAGCTCAATTGTCAACCTTATTCTACAGAGTAATCTCCTTCACACACCATAAAAATACAATTAACAGACAACATTACCTCTTAAAAAGAAAAATAAAAAAGGTATAAAATGCAGCTACCAATTAGTTCTTTAGGAAACCTATATTGGCTTATCCAAAAATCTATCCACCATATCTCATCACCTTAATCACATTGCGGCCTCCGGTATTAAGTTGTACCGTCAAGAATCCGGACTATAACAGTATCCTTTCTTCATAAATCTGCCCTTCTCAGTAAATCTAATTTCATTTGGTAACACACCTCTCTCCCTAAACCTCTCTATTATCCAGCCAAATTATTTACTCAAGCCTACTCTTTCCTACTATTCTCCCTCAATATCTCACCCAAGCATTTGACCATTAAGTAGCCTGAATCCACCACTCTTTCCAAATATCAACCTAAATCATCAAGTAATAAATACAATACAAATTATCATCTTCTTCACATTTCTCTGTAATCATCAGCTGTATATTCAACGGTTCACCACTAGCCAATTGGCTCATCTAATATTCAAATAATTGATAACGCTACACTGCATCCAAATACCTCAGCATTATATGGTAGGCTAACTCCTTAGTATATCGCTATCGTTTAATAACCCAACATACTAAATCTTTTCCTAACGAACTTATCTTTATCTGTAATTCTCTAACTGTCCTACTTCCCCTATACTCTTTTACCAAACTCTTCAGTCGCCGCAGGAAAAACCCCTCATTCACTTTAAAAACGGACCACTTCGGTAATCGCAAACTACTATGTATAATATATATATAGTAACCAAGAATGACAACTCTATTAAATTCCCGAAGTGCAAATACCCAGCTAATTCTCTCTGCATAGGCGCACCCATAATCTACCTTCAACAAACCGAGAAACCTATAACTCTTTTTCATACCACAGACCTCTTAAGAATATATTCGTAAATATACCAAACTTGGCATACTTAAATTATCCCAAATCGTCAAAATTTATAATCTCCATACATAAAATAAATTCTAATCATAAACCTTCCCACCAGACTAGGGATAAACAATACAAGCCAATTATTCAAAAAAAATGGTAACTCATACTTGTTCCTTCCTCCGCCCTTTTTTAGTATTTTCCGTTCTCATATACTGCCTGTTAAACCTTCCACTAAGCGAACTCTTCTCAAATCTTCTTCTAATTCCACCTTGATACATTCCACTATCCATCTCGTCCACCTCCCTCCAATATATATAATGCTAACAATTATTTTCAAAAATGTATTTCTTCGTCAAATGGATCAAACACTAAAAGCTACTTCTGATGATTCCTCCTATTTTCTCAAAACTTTTTCTTGTCAAGCTTTCACTCTGCCTTGAAAATCCGTCTCTTCCTTCTACATGGCCTTTTATTTCTTGAGCTCCTGACAAAAAAAGAGAACCAATCTCTAGACTCATCAAACTATCCCAACCTAACATCTTCTTTGCTATGTTATGAATCTATCCTACGAAATTTGAAACATCTTCAATCTTCTAATCTTCTCTGGCGCCCCAATCCTTTCGTGAAGAAGCGCTCTTCTTTCTTATAGTCTTACGGTCTGTCTCTCTTCCTCAGATTTTAATGCCATCCCTCATCCTTTACATCTAATATAATGTTTGCCATTTTCTAGTGTATCCCTAACCTTCTACCTTCATCCGAATACGAATCCGAATCGTACTTAAAATGTTCATCCTTATCTAAATCCGAATCCAAATAATGACCAGAACCATCAGCCGAGAGCTACAGACCATGTTTTACAAACATTAATTAAAAAAGACGTGTAACTATCTTTAAATATTATATTATAAAATAAAAATATTCCATTATTTAAAATTTTACACTAAACAATTTATAAATTAAAAATCTATAATAATAATTATTATATAATATAATTATTATATAATAATTATAATAATAATAAAAATATATATATTATAAATAATAATATATATTAAATATATATATAATTATAATATATATTATAAAATAATAATATTAAATATTTATAATATAATATAGAATATAATATAATAATATTAAATTAATATTTTTATTGAAATTTATTAAGTAAATCTTTATAAAATTATTAATTACTAATATTGCCATTATACTATCTTTTTAGAACTCCATTTACATATACTATAAAATATATATATATAGTTTTAAACATATCTCAGAATCATTTTATCCTGTATTTAGATACTTTCGGTAAATATTTCTCCTATATTTCCTACTCTCTGTCAAGTGCCTCACTTACAATCAACTGTTCAAATTATTTTATTATTCTTAGTTTTGTTTCTGAGGTTAAATTTTGAAAGCAACAATGAATATTTTACTTCCTTTCTCTCACCATGTGGTTCATAGTTTCATTACACATGTTTCTAAGATGCTCATTACTAAACTCCCTCACTGCTTCTTATTCGCAATTTATGAATGATATTTTAAGATGCATCTTTATTTTACCTTGGTGTGAAGCTGTTAAATTTCTGTTCGGTCAATACCGTCAC
>JABUQX010123108.1:17500-24229 GCA_015478945.1 Trachelipus rathkii
TTTTTGGATTCAGCGCAAAAATTTTTTTTACAAGAAAGAAGTCTTATATACAGGTCAATAAAAATTTTGTTCCCCAGTATAATAATAATGAATAATAATAATAATAATAATAAATAATAATATATATAAAATAATAATTAATAATCATAATAATAATAATAATATTAAAATAATAATTAATAATAATAATAACACTGGGAACAAATTTTTTGGTGAATTGTAATTTAAGATTGTTTCTTATGTTAGTTTTTTGTGCTGAAAAAAAATTATATTGGTGTTTTCTTTAAGGTCCTTTTGGCCGCCATTCATTGAAAACTAAAAAATGTAAAAAAATTTTTTTAACATTTCTATGAAAAATGGCTTAATATCTTTTTTATTATTTGGCCTATGTCTATGCAATTTGAAATTTAACTTCAAATTTTGTTTTCAAAGATTTTGCCTAATGGTTTCACCAAATAGGCTCCAGATTAATGATAAAGTAACTCGTGATTCTCGAACATAGACAAAAATAACTTCGTCAGAAACATGTTGATCGAATTTGTTGCACGATGATATTTGTTTATATTCTATTATATAAATATATTATATATATTATATTTATATATATATATATATATAATAATATATATATATATATATTATACATATATATATCTATATATATATATTATAATTATATTATAAGTATATATATATATTTATATATATCAAGAACACGACTAAAAAGATCCAGTAACGGAGACAACATCAGGATGCTGTTTGTTCGATGATGTTAATTTTTATAGCTAGTTTAAAGGATATATTCTTAAAGAATCTTCTGATGTACAAATAACAAAGAAACAATAAATAGAGAAGTGGTTTTCAAACTTTTTAGGTTCACACCAATAGCTCATCAAGAATCATTCGCGTCACCCATATATATATAGTATAGCAGTATATATATATATATATATATAAAGTAAGTAGCATGTTATATATATATATATATATATATATATATATATATATATATATATATATATATATATATATATATATATATATATAAATAAAGATTGCATACCTTGAAGCTGACTGGTAGTATTATGATAGGAAATGTGTTTTATTGGGATGGATGTGCCTAATGTTCACTGCAGATCTTTTTCAAATCTGGAATTAAACTGAAAACAGCCACTCTTAATCCCTGTTTTACATTTTTAATTTTAATCTACTACTTTTTATGACAGTTACAGCTGAAAATTTGGCTTCGCACAAATATGATGTTGTAAATGGGATTAAAACTCGAAGAGCTTTACAACTTAGGAGCGGATATTCCTTTTTTATTGATATCCAAAAGTCAGTCAAATACATGCTGTCAATTTTTTAATGTATTGTCGCAAGACAGATTAATAAGGTTCTCTTCTTCCACAGAAGTAAATTCAGGTGGAGCTTTGGATCTGAATGGGTCTTGCATCCATGAAAACTTATCAATCTTACTTTACATCTTCATGAAAATATTTTTCAAAACACTAGGTAAGATTTAAAAGATGCTCTTCAAAAACAGATTTTATAATGTCAGACAGTTCAATTTCACTTGAAGTTGCAAACTGCTGCAAGCAGGGGAAACAGTCTTGGTCAGAATCTTTTTTATTTTCCACAGCTCTAATTTTTTTATGAAAGACATTTTTTTCGGCCAACTTCAGAATATGCATTTTCACACCCTGTAGAGAGAGATTCAGCGTATTTAACTTTTAAAAGATATCACACAAGTATGCAAGCTTCACCAAAAAAAATCCTCATTTATGAACAGTTCTGCATGCTGATGTTTATCTTCTTCAAGAAAAAGGTATATTTCTTCGCGTAAATCAAATGTACGTTCCAGTACATTGCCTCGAAGAGCCATCGCGATGGGCAATAATATAATAAAGCCGTGTACTTTGATCCCATGTCCTCACACAATTTTTTGAAAAACCTAGCTTTCATTGGTCGAGTTTAACTAAAATTTACGACATTTACTACGTACTCTAAAACCATATTGAGTGGTATACTTAAGCTCTTTGATGCGAGAGCTTCTTTGTGAATTATGCAATGTTTCAACCATCTGTACAAATACCAATGCATTTTGCCCACTCCAATTTATTATGATTCATAAATGAATCTAGGATCTCAAACAAGTCTTGAGCTTTTATACTTGCATAAATATTTTACAAAAAAGATCTTCTAATATCCACTGCTTCATCTAATTGCAGCCCAAATTAATTTTCTTTTATTTTTTCAATTAACTGACCATTGAGATCTTCCGCCATATGTTGGATTCTTCGACTAATAATGTTGTCAGACAAAGGAACCTTTGAAAGTGCTTTTCCCGCCGACTCACCAATCATATTGTTGACTAAATCGACTGCAGCAGGTAGAATTAGCTCCTCTGCGATTCTATATGCAACTTTATTTGACGCCAGCAAAGCATTACTTGAAGTTGATACCTGCCGAGAAAAAGTACCTTTTTGGTGTTTTAATTCTTTCGCCTTCCTATCAAAAAAACCTTGAAGTTTACTAATCATATCAAGATGATTTGTTTCTATGTGCTTTTTGAGCTTACTTGGATTCATGCACTCAGTTGCCAAAACTTTGTGGCACAGTACACACTGCGGACTCTGTTCGCCAAAATTCAAATAAACTTCATCATATTTACGGTATTCCCGTTTTCTCAATTCACCACTTGTCCCTCCCACTATCTCTTCATTTTCACTACGACGCTTATTATCCATTTTTATAAAGATCATACCAATATTTAAAATTTTAAATGTTAAAAGTTTTAAAAGAGATACTTTGTTCACAACCCTTTTTCTTCACTAGCTACTAGTGACTAGTATTTATTATCCAACTAAATAAATATAACTGTAATTCATCTGACACACACCATATTAAAGAGAATATCATTCACAGACTGACTGTTGCCAGATTATACCAAGAGATTATAATTATGAGTCTTAAAACTGTAAAATGTAATAAAATACTAAAATGAGCAAAATCGAAAATATAAATATATATATATATATATATATATATATATATATATATATATATATATATATATATATATATATATATATATATATATATATATATAAAAATATAATATATATATATATATATATATATATATATATATATATATTTAACTGCTCAAATAAACTCCCTTAACACACAAACTTAAATTCACATCCACCCATTAGGCAGAAAATTCAAAAACACCTAAAGGACAACATGGGAAAGCCAGAAGAAAAAAGAACTTGGCAGGTAGTGAAACGTCTCTTCAACTCCCAAAATAACCCACCACCCACAAACGAAGCTTTAAGAGGAAAAAACAACTCTCTCCCCTCCCCCAAACAACACTGCAATATCCTTGTACAACACTACTCCAAAATCTCCAACAAACCCACTCACCCAAACAATAGAAAAATAATACGCAACCTCAAAAAAACAAAATTAGAAATCTATCCAAATCCCCCATTTACTACACTAGAAATTGTCTCGCTTATCAAAACCTTAAAAAACTCTCCAGCCTCTGGTCCAGACAACATCTCAAACCTACACATTAAACACCTCGGTCCAACTTCCATCTCAGCCATTACAAATATATTCAACAAGTCTTGCTCGCTCAACTACATCCCTCCACTCTGGAAAGCAATAATCATACCCAAATTAAAACCCAGAAAAGATCCCAACCTCCACACTTCATATCGACCAATATCCCTCCTATCCTCCCTATGCAAACTAATGGAGAAGATTGTTCTTACTTAAATCCAGCCACACTTCCACTCCCCAACCCACCAACATGGCTTCAAAAAATCACACTCCACCTCAACAGCACTAACAAATATCACACAAAACATTATAAACGGCTTAAACAAAACTCCTTCCCATAGAACAATACTTCTAGCCATAGACATCAGTAAAGCATTCGACACTGTACCCAGACACATTCTCATCCAAAAAATCCTAAACTCCCCCTTCTCTAATAACTATAAAAAATGGCTAGCAAATCTCATATCAGGACGCACTGCACAGGTATCCAGCAGGCACCAGGTCTCAGGAACTGTAAAACTGAGAAACGGAGTCCCTCAGGGTGCCATATTGTCCCCATTCCTGTTTAACCTCTTTACAGCTGACATCCCCACCCCACAATCTCCCAATTCACATCTTATAACCTATGCAGACGATATAACCATAACCATACCTGACCCATCAGTACCAACCGCTACTACTCACACACAGACTTACCTAAAACAACTAAATACCTGGTTGTCTTTCAACAGAATGTCAGCCTCTGCCGAGAAATCATCAATAATCCTGATCACCACTGACAGACACCAATCATCATTGCACCCGCATGTAACTCTAAATAACTCCATCATCCCCCTAAACAAAACACCAAAAATTCTCGGCATAACCTTTGACACACACTTAACCTTTACACCTCCTATCCAAAACATCATAAATACAGCAAATAGAAAACTAAATGCCTTACGAACTTTATCCCGACACAATTTCAGCAATGAAGCAACCACATTGACAAATACATACAAACAATTCTCTAGAACCACAATCAACTATGGATCAACAGTCTGGTACCCTCTAATCTCATCAACCAACAGAATCAAATGACTAAGAATCCAAAATACTGCCCTCAGAACCATCACAGGCTGCCTGAAAACTACTCCAATCCAACATCTGCATGAAGAAACTAAAATTCTCCCAATTCAGGACCATCTAGACATGATAGGGACGCAATTCTATGCCAGGGCTCTTGACCCTACCCACCCATGTCATAATTTCCTACAAGATCACACTATACACCGCTTAAAATCCCCTCCCTCCTCCGCTGCCCTCTATTACAGCCAACTCTTCAGAACCATCCCCCCTCCATCCAAACAACACATCTCATTCAAAACATATTCACACACACTTACCAAATCACCTTATAAACTCTTGCCCGCCAGAAATATTCGCAACACAAAATACTCTCCCACGAGAGACACAGATCTCACTATCTAGACTAAGATCTGGGCATCACCCAGACCTTCAGGAATACAGACACAGATTCCAACTCCAAAACGCAACCTCCCCACTTTGCCCTAGATGCCTAACGGAGGCTGAAACAACCGATCACCTCCTCTTAAGATGTACCCTACTACCCCCTCCCTTCAGAACACTCCATCAAATCTCCTTCCTGAGTTAACTGTGGCTTCGCCCGGTGGATGTCGCTGGGTTTCTGGAGATGACACGGACCCCCAAATAAGAGGGGCCCAGGGGCAATATATATATATATATATATAAAACATAGATAGCAAAGAAGAAGATATAGCAGGCATATATATAGCATATATATATATATATATATATATATATATATATATATATTATATATAATATATAAGTATATATATATATATATAAGAGTTATATATATATATATATATATATATATATATATATATATGGGCGTCGCCAGCTTCCAAGTTAGGGGGGGCTTTAAAATTTTATAGAGCTTTATATATATATATATATATATATAAGTATATATATATATAGTATAAAAAAATATATATATATATATATATATATATATATATATATATATATATATATATATATATATTATATATATATATATATATATATATATATATATATATATATATTAAAGAAAGAATACATAAAACTGGAAACATTTGCATGGATAATTAAATGATTAATATTTAAGAAAAATTATTTTATTAAAACAATAGAATAACGCAAATTTATCAGCTACTGTTTGAATAAAATAATCATAATTGTCAAACACAAATTTTCTTGTGGATATACTCATCATAGCCAGTCCGTTTAACCTGTCGTCTTTCATAGTACTTCGCAGCCAAAAGCCTGGATCCTTCGCAGAGTACTGAAAGAATGTTCTACTGTACTGGTGGCATGGCTGGGCGAGTAGTATCATCAAAGACTTTTTCGTCGACGGAAAAAGGTTCAGTCTCTTTAAGACTTCGGAGACAAGATCCTTTTAGTTCTTCACAACTCAGTTTCCTGTCCTTCCAAATTTTGTACCAAAGTTCTAGCTCTTCTTCTATGCATTCTAAGTGGTAAAAACTATAAATGAAGCTGTTTTTCCTTTAACTCATCGATTGTTATGAGTAGCATGAGGAAAGGGTATAGATATGTCAATGGCATAAGCTGGTGTATTTTCAGTAGAAAACCGTAATTCCAAAGAAGAGGCTATAGGAATCCAGATACGGAGTTATGAAAGGATATTCTCCAGAACTCCGTGGAATTTGTTGCTGGATGGTTGCTGCGGTGCTGCAGTGATGCTGCCTACCAACAATTCGTGGTATATTCATTTCAAGTCCAAGTTGCTCGGCGATTTGATTAGCTTCTTTTTAACACTTCATCGGTGATTTTTTTCTTCGTCTTTCCGATGGCTCCTAAGTCCTAACCATTTCCACAATGTGTTGAATGTGCTGCGAGGTTTTGACGATGTCCAAGGTCTTGGATTGGAGACCATTTACAACTGGCTCTAACATCGCAGAGTACTTCCCGATCAATATCATAGCCACGATGAATGACGACCCTACATGCCGCTGAATGCAACTTAAAAAAGCGTTTTTTCTTGTGGCTGTATTTCCTTCAATTGAAAGTGATTTCTAATGCTTGTATCATTCGTACAAAGTGCTCCTTAAACACTCTGATGCACCTTGT
>JABUQX010123109.1:0-17218 GCA_015478945.1 Trachelipus rathkii
TATACATTATCGTTTCGGTGTTTAATTTATATCATTGTATGAAACCTCCCTTTTACTACGCGCACGTTTGCGTTACCAAAATCTATGTGTAACTTTGCAAAGAAGGAAGGGGATGTGAATGTATATAGTGATCGAGAGGAGGTATTGTTGGAAGGTAATTGGGATGATGAAATAGTATTGAAAGTTAAACTGAAAGAAATGGATAATTGGGAAGCGAATGATGTATTTAGAAAAGTTAAGGATATGGGTCAAAGAAGTATATCTCTTAGATGGGTGATCACTGAAAAAATGAAGGAAGGAAAGGTGTATAAGGCAAGATTAGTTACGAGAGGTTTTGAAGAAGGTGATGAGTTAATAACTGAAGCGCCTACGTGTTCTGGTGGTGTTAAGATTAATTATTTTATTACTAATTGGGTAATGCCCGATTTGAAAAACAAACTGAAATTACCTCCAAACATTCCTTTTTTATGACATTTTCATCTGATCCAAATATTTGCTCAGAAATTACGTCGTTCGCTGTCTCTTTCTTCTCAATATCCAAAGGTTCAACTTTTAATTCAATCTCATTTTCAAAATCAAAAGGGTCAGCTTTCATTTCAATCTCATTTTTTACTTTGATGTTTGAGGAACAACTTCTTTCCTGTTAAAAAGATTTTGCAAACATTCAATATTTTACCTCATTAATAATAATAATAATAATAATAATAATAATAATAATAATAATAATAATAATAATAATAATAATAATAATAATAATAATAATAATAATAATAATTTTTTTTGAGTGAATGTACAGGAACCTCCACAGCACACAGCAATGCGGCTATACCGTGTTAGTAAACTAACGACAGGGAAAATCCCTAACCGAACGAAATATTAACAGAGCTGAGATGGTTAGATCTTATACAAGATGTTCAGTTCCAATAGGAAGGCAGAAATCCAATCAACACAGAAGTGAGAAGATTCAGATAAGATGTGCTGAAGGCGATGCTGAAGAGGTATAGTGAGCACATCAGGAAGAACTTGCTTCTAAGGGTCGAGATGGCCTCGCAACCCACAAAGAGATGAACGACTGTAAGAGGACAATTGGAGGAGCAAAATGGGCAGGTCGGGGGATCTCCCTGCGTCATAAGAAATCCATGGGTGAGCCAGGAAAACCTCAAGGAGCCGATTCCTTCTACTACATGATGACCACCGTCCAATGACGGGTTTGATGTTCCGTAGTTTGGCGCCACGAGTATCCACCATCCAATATGTCTGTCGGCCAGAGAGGAAACCCGACGTATTTTGATGGAGAATAATAATAATAATAATAATAATAATAATAATAATAATAATAATAATAATAATAATAATAATAATAATAATAATAATAATAATAATAATAATAATAATAATAATAATAATAATATAATAATAATAATAATAAATAAATAAATAAATAAATAAATAAATAAATAAATAAATAAATAAATAAATAAATAATAATGAAATAATTTTTTAAATAAATAAGTAAATAAATAAATAAATAAATAAATAAATAAATAAATAAATAAATAAATAAATAAATAAATAAACAAATAAATAAATAAATAAATAAATAATAATAATAATAATAATAATAATAATAATAATAATAATAATAATAATAATAATAATAATAATAATAATAATAATAATAATAATAATAATTTTCTGACTGCGACGAGTTCTCACTAAAAGGTATAAAGGGGGCGGTAAGGCTGGGCTTTCTTTTCGACTTGCGTCATATTCTTCTACTAATTTGAAAAAAATTTCCTCAATTTTTGATTACTATATGTAAATATGAATAAAAGATGAATAATAATAATAGGGATATAATAATAATAATAATAATAATAATAATAATAATAATAATAATAATAATAATAATAATAAGTAAAAATAACTTTTCGTTAATAATCTTATTATGTTCCTCACTTCCTTCTGTTTCTATCTTTAGAGAACTTTATGTTTAAGTACAAAATGTTTAAAATTATATACCAACCCAAGTACACAATATGCAAGGGTTCCAGTCTTATCAAGTGGATAATACATTTTGTTCACACATTAAGAACTTGGGTTTGATCTCCAAACTGGGCTACCAGGAACTACACAAAAATATCCATTTTGCAGGAAATTTTCTGTGATTTACAGTTTATGGAAGGTGTATTATTATGCTAATCTCAATACTCAAACATCACAGCAAAACATAACCAGCATATACAACAGAACTTCCATTCCAATATACAAGACTTACATTCTCTCTCTAATCGCTTCATACATAAAAGTTCTGTTGTCTTTAGGTTTCAAACCCATGTCCATGGTAGAATGGAGGATCCTGAGATCTTTGAGCTAAAAAGAGAGAAAAAAGAATAAAAAAGTATGCTATCAACTTGATATTCTTTGTACTCTTTAATTCATTTAGTCAGGAATAACGTAAAACTCAATATCCCCTCACTATACAACCATAGGCTTACTGATGATACGTATTGAATCTTTGTATTAGGAACAAGTTGAGATGCAATTACAGCTATATAGTAGTAATTGACTGGCTGTCTAATTAACTTCCACTTTTGTTATGGATGTTCCGGAACTGAATTTTTCCGTTCTTCTGGGACTGGGATTAGACAGAATCATCAAAAAATTCCTAGCCGGAATTCCAGCTGTGTGATTGTATTGACAAAATGGAGTCTGTTGATATTATGTTTTTAGATTTTAGTAAAGCATTTGATAAAATACCTCATGTTACTCTGACGCACAAATTATCATCATAGTATGGTATAAGACTATAGGTGTAGTAGTTTCTAACTGAGCAAAAAAAAAATGATTGAGTAACAATATGTAACAATACAATATGTAGTGTTTAATGGTCATAAATCATCATGCAAGCTTGTAAATGTTGGTGTTTCCTTTGCTTCCGTATTGAACACACTTCTTTTAATAAATGAATTGGATGAGAAAATAAGATAAAATTTCTAAGTTTTTTGATGATGCTAATGGCTACATCGGTTGGAAATCTTGAGTGGTATTAAAGTTCAGTGTGGTTTAGATAAACATTTTGGTTCTGGTTTACAAGTGTAAACGAATTTCAATAGTATAATATTGCATGGTAACCTACTTCACATGAACAACTCGAATAAGAATTTTATTTACGACAAATAGAAAATGACTAGAGTACGTTGACAAGGACAGTGACTTATGTGTTATATTAGATGCAATTTAAAAGCGTCAGAGAAATGTTTATAACTTAGAAATATAGCTAACAAAGTCTTATGAATTATACCTTAATGTTGTTTTATAAGAGTAAGGAGGTACTGAACAAGCCTAATAATCTTATCAGATCGCTAATTGAATGGATAATTAACATAAGAAAGGACATTGATATGCTTGAGGCAGTACAACATAGTTACAACAATGAGTTGTCATTTAACAAATAAGGGAGTATTGAGATGATTGAAGGAACTTCCATGTTTTCTCTGAAAATGAGATTTCTTACAGAGTAAGGATTCGAGTTTCTAAAATTTATTCATTAATTAAAGAGAGCATTTTTTTCTGGATATGAGAAATGCTTTTCCAGTAACCAAGTTCCTCTTAATGTTTGGAATGTATTGCCTCAGGATATAATAGCTACTAGTTCATTTGCAACTTTTAAAAACTTATTGGATAAGTATGTAAATGATTTGGGTAATATATAGTTAATATTCATTGCTGTTCTTTTAATTTTATTTAGGTTTTAATGGAGTGTTTGTCTTGAGTAATGGTGGTAACAAAATAAAAATTGCATTCTTGAGTTAACGGTTGTGGTTCGAACTGTATTATCCTTTTAAAAATAATAAATAAATCTTTACTGAGCTTGAAGGAATGTTCGCATTTATGAACTATACATATTTTTTTTCTCTTATTTTCTTATAAAAGAAAGCTATTTTTGTTCTGGTCGATATCTTAAAAATTTTGTGTCGGTTTCACAACCAACCAGAATTGATAACTTCCATTCCACTACATCCCAAACAATAAAAATAAAATAAAAATTCTTTGAAACACTTTAAATTACCTGCAAAGACTCAATGTTTAATTCATTTTCATCTAATTGAAAACCTTGATTTAAAAGTTGCTCATATGATACATCTTCCACCTCAATATCCAAAGGTTGATCTTTTATTTCAATCTTATCGTCAACATCAAAATCTGAATCACAATTTCTGTCCTGTTAAAAAAGATTGTGCAAAAACTGAAATCACTCTCATTGAAATAATAATAATAATAATAATAATAATAATAATAATAATAATAATAATAATAATAATAATAATAATAATAATAATAATAATAATAATAATAATAATAATAATAATTGTGTAACTCATTAAATTATATTACTGTGATAATTTCTGTTAAAAAGCTCAAATGAATATAAAAAAATAAATTTGAGAAAATTTTAACTTTTGACTTCTGTCAGAAGAATTGCAAAAAAAAATCTGAAAGAGAATTTCTTGATTTTGGATACTGTTTAAAAAGAAGGTATAAACCTAATATGTTCTTTGAAGTTTTGATCTTCACCCAATTAACATCTAAAAAATTTCGTAAAACTCAGATAAATAATTAAAAATATTTTACCAAATTTTCCATCTAGACAATTTTTCAAGTTTAACACAAGAGGTTATTAAGAGTGTGGCACAAATTAGTCGGATCCAATTTGGTCGGGAAAATGAAGGAGCGAAAACAAGCACTGAATGTTGTAATTTTATTAAAAAATACAGAAAGCTATAGAATAAAAAAAATACAGTCAGGTCGTTCTTTATTACGTGAATGAGTCGTCAATATTTATCAAAAATTTAAGATTCACAAAATATGGTGCATATATAGAAGCATTTTGGCTATTTCAGATGAAAGTATTTCTTTTTGAGCTGTTGATGTTGCCAGTTTGGTTAAACACTCTCACTGAAGACATTAGATGGGGAGGAGCATAACCATTTTCCGGCAAGGTCCGAAAGATACAATGTTTCTTAAGGTTCTTAAATGCAACATACTTGGTGGCTATACTTTTAAACTAATAGAGTAGATGTGTTTAAATGCATTTATAGTGAAAAGGTTATGTTATTATATAAATTTTTAACAGGCAATTTGAAAGTTGAAAATAATAGGCTGAAGATTGTCTGCTCATAAATACTGGGTGGAACTTAGCTCGAGTACAACACAACTTAAAACTATGAATAAATCATTATTTCCAGACCCTATCAGTAAAAATTAATAACGCTGCAATATTTTGTAAACAAAAATCAGTTGACATTCCTAAGACACAAGTCCCATTTTAATTCTCTATTCGTACCTGACATTCATCTAACACAAACATTTGCTCAATAGGTTGATGGTTCACTGTATATTCTTCTTTAATATCAAAAGGCTCTTCTTTTATTTCCATCTCATCTTTGACATCTTTATTTGGGTAAAAGGAGTTTTCCTGTTCAAAAGATAAGATTTAACCCTACATCAGTCCACTTATGTCTGACAGACCGTAAATTATTTTTTATGAAAAATATAAAATATGACAATGTCTAAGAGTTTGAAATTGTTCCCAAAAAATTCTACGTGTTTCTAAAATCTTTACTTTCAATGAGTTCATCCTTAATCTCAACTTCATTTTTAATATCCATTACGTAAAGAAAATACACTGTCTGCTAAAAAATATCTCAGAAGGACACAAAAACATTTCCTGTTTTGATAAAA
This sequence comes from Trachelipus rathkii, assembly GCA_015478945.1. Classification (NCBI taxonomy): domain Eukaryota; kingdom Metazoa; phylum Arthropoda; class Malacostraca; order Isopoda; family Trachelipodidae; genus Trachelipus; species Trachelipus rathkii. The sequence continues at coordinate 5,746 of JABUQX010123109.1, forward strand.
CGATATAAATATTATTAAATCAATCTTAAGAAATAATTATTTCATATTTCACTGCCGAAGATGCAATTTTATGGAATAATGGAGAATAATAATGAATAATGAACCTCTTAGCAAAATTACTTTGAAACTCTGTAGAATTTTTATGGATGTTGACAATTTTGATAACAATCAACATGATATACTATATATTTTTTTTTATGTTGAAGAGATATTATTTGAGGAAATACCAATACGGGGCTATTCAATTGAAGGAAGCTTCAATTTTATTCAGAAGAGTCTACTAACTATTGATAGTCAAAATGATGAAGATATTATTAGTTAGGTCTAGTGAATAATAACAATATTATTAATGGTGGTGATAGGGATGGTGATTGTGATGGTAGTGATAATGATAATATTAATAATAAACACACCCCATTGAATAGGGCTACACCCGTGAGATGTGGTGAAACACTTGTAAAAAAAAAAATAAATAAAAAAAAAATTTGGTATAAATATTGAAAAAATAAAATGAGATAGGAGTTGGAGTAAATTACATGAGTATACCCATAACCTACTCAGATCATTTATATAATTTATATATAGAGAGAGAGAGAGAGAGAGAGAGAGAGAGAGAGAGAGAGAGAGGGGGAGGGAGAGAGAGAGGAAAGCAGGAGAGAGAGAGAGAGAGAGAGAGAGAGAGAGAGAGAGAGAGAGAGAGAGAAGAGAGAGAGCAGAGAGAGAGAGAGAGGAGAGAAGAAGAGAGAAGAGAGAGGTAGAGAGAGAGAGAGAGAGAGAGAGAGAGAGAGAGTAGAGAGAGAGAGAGAGAGAGAGAAGAGAGAAGAGAGAGAGAGAAGAGAGGAGAGAGAAGAGAGGAGAGACGAGAGAGACGAGAGAAGAGAGAGAGAGAGAGCAGAGAGAGAAGAGAGAGAGAGAGAGAGAGAAGAGAGAAGAGAAGAGAGAGAGAGAGGAGAAGACGAGAGAGAGAGAGAAGAGAGACTAAAGAGAGAGAGAGAGAGAGAGAGAGAAGAGAGAGAGAGAGAGAGAGAGAGAGAGAGAGAGAGAGAGAGAAGAGAGAGAAGAGAGAAGAATGAGGAGAAGAAGAGAGAGGAGGAGAAGAGAAACGAAGAGGGAGTGGAGGAGGAGAGAAGGGAAGGTCGTGGAGAGGCGAAGATGAGAGAGAGAGAGTAGAGAGGAAGGGAGAGAGAGAGAGAGGAGAGAGAGAGAAAGATTGAACATAATGGTTGTCTGGAATGAGAGGTTTGAACAGAGAAAGGATGAGGTTATATGGAAAGGATGAGGTACTCGACTAGACAGTTCAGAAGAGCAATGTCCATTGTAATAGCGATAGTATAAGGAGAGAGAGAGAGAGAGAGAGAGAGAGAGAGAGAGAGAGAGAGAGAGAGAGAGAGAGAGAGAGAGCAGGGAAAGAGAGAGAGAGAAGGAGAGAGAGAGAGAAGAGAGAAGAGAGAGAGAGAAGAGAAGAGAGAGAGAGAGAGAGAGAGAGAGAGAGAGAGAGAGGAGAGAGAAGAGAGAGAGAGAGAGTAAGAGAGAGAGAGAGAGAGAGAGAGAGAGAGAGAGAGAGAGAGAGAGAGAGAGAGAGAGAGAGAGAGAGAGAGAAAGAGAGAGAGAGAGAGAGAGAGAGAGAGAGAGAGAGAGAGAGAGGAGAGAGAGAGAGAGAGAGAGAGAGAGAGAGAGAGTAGAGAGAGAAGAGAGAGAGAGAGAGAAGAGAGAGAGAGGAGAGAGAGACGTAGGTCAGCCGAGCAGAGAGAGAAGAGAGAGGAGAGGGAGAGAGAGAGAGAGGAGAGAGAGAGAGAGAGAGAGAGAGAGAGAGAGAGAGAGAGAGAGAGAGAGAGAATCCCCAACCCATCAGTAATGATTTAATTTTTATTTATTCCATAACTCATGAGTTAAGAGGTTTAAAGGTAGAGGTTTCTCATAGAAATATTTGTGTGCCATGCATTTCTACTTTAGCTTACTAAAAAAAAAAAAAATTTTAAAAGTTGAAACAATATAAATATAAAAAATTTGTTTATATGAGGGATGTCTAAAAAGTATTCAATTTTAATATTTTGTGTATAAACAAATGAAGCTAGGGAGGCGTAGTTTGGTGCTCATTATGTAGGCAATCCTGAAGCGCATACCTTCAATGAATGGGGAAGTGTGAGTGAGTGCTGTCTGATTTTCACCCAAAAGCTTGAACAACACTACTGCATCAAGTTTTGGGTAATACTTGGCCATTCCCAAGTGTAAATGATCCACAAGATTCAGGAGGCCTTCGGGGACGAAGCAATGAGCACCACACAGATGAAGGAGTGGTACAACCATTTCAAAGATGACCACACATCAGTGGAGAGTGAGGGTTCTGGTAGGCTCTCAACCTTCCTAAATTCAAATGGGCCTACCACGCCACCATCTTGTTTGTTTGCATATTTTTGAAAGAATGTACTAAATTTGGCAAGCAGGAAATATTAACCTTACAGAATTAAGGAAATTCCTTACGTTTGGCCAACATTTTTTATGATTTTGTGCTGTTTGACAAACACGAAAGCCTACTACAGCATTTCTTACGTTTCGTTAGCACAAATGTAAAAATGAAAACGGCTTTAACACATCCTTACAAAAAAAATATAAACCAACAAGATGGCAACATGGTAGGCCCACTTGAATTGATGAATCGATTTTAAATCTAATTTCTTCCAAATTGATAAACTCTGTCACAATAGTTAATCAATTATTTGTAATATAAACCATTGGTTATATTTTTAAGTAATAATCGAGTTCAACAAACATTCTAAAAAAATTTATATTTTTTAAAAATCAATCTGTTTTGATATTCCTATAAGCAACATAGGTAAATGTTATTAATAAAAAATTGCCAAATTTACTATATTTTTTATAAGCAACCTTATTCCTTTTCATTTCTTTTTACGTTCCAAAAATTAGTAAGGTTATGAAAAGTTTGGTTAAGTAGACACAGATTTACTGTGTATAATAAATAAAACTTATCATAACCTAATCTTAATTGGTCTTAAAATGAATTTAAACAAAAAAAAAAAAATTGGGGGTAGATTGATTAAATTTATAGCCAATATTAGTGAGGTTTAGCACCACTGTTTTAATAATTTTACATGGGGCTGAAAGATATGTAAAAAAAAAAAAAACAAAAAAAAAAAAAAAAAAAAAAAAAAAAAAAAAAAATATCGGAGAAAAAAAAATATTGATACTTCGTCTGAATCTGTTGAACTCAACTATTACCTGTTTTTATTTCTATTCCAAATCCACATGCTCCATCACAATCACAACAGCTGATTCCAATTGTTTGTAAATAAAACTAATCCTTTATAGAAGAAAAATCATCGGTTGTTTTATGCATGGAAATCTTCGTGTTAAAACTGTGGTAGGCATTTCTTATCGAGTGTGAGCACAAATGACAAAAACGAAAAAGGTATAACTATCTGTAAGGAATGCTTGCACAGTTTTAGCACGAACTTCGCTCAAAAACGACGGCGATTTCTTACAAAGTTCTTTTAACTTTTTTTTTTTGTGTTTACAATTGCTCATAATGATGTTCACATACGTAAAGAAAGAATGGTAATTAGGGTAAATTCCAAGATTCCTGAGTCCATCTTAATACTGTTTAAAACTATAAAACATTTAAGTGTAACAACAAAAAAAAAAAAAAAAAAAAAAAAAAAAAAAAAAAAAATTCTTATTGACTATACAAAAATAAAATACTATTATTCTTTAACAATTTCATTATAACAATTCCAATAAAAAATATAACGCTAACGAAAATCATATAAAATTATCAATTTCGCTCATGTAGGGATGAAGAATCAGAAGAAATACTGTCGAAGTGTGTTTAACATTATCGATATATCGATATCATTAATTTTTTATAATCGATTTTTCACGGATATCAAAAATCGATTTTATATTTATTTATTAAAGGCGTTTTCGATTTTGCACTTTTGCTAACGAAATTTAGGAAAATGCTAAAAAGTCGTTCGATTATGTCAATTTTGGCACGAAATTTAGTAAAATGCTAACGAAACGTTAAGTAATTTCCTAAATTCTGTTAGGTTGCTCTTTCCCGTGCTTACCGAATTTTAGGAAAATGCTAACGAAAAAATGTAAACAATTAGATTGCGGCGTAGTAGTTCGTTGATTTGATAAATGTTTCATTCATGAAATTAGCTTTAAATATAATTTCTTCCAAATCGATAACCTCCATCACCAAATAGTTGTATCAATTATTTGTAATAAAAACCATTTGTTATTTTTTTTTTTTTTTTTTCCAAAACCACGTGCTCCTGTTCAAAATTTATTTAAACAATCGGTCGATTATGCCCGAAATTCGTGCTAAAACTGGATTAGCATTTCTTATCGAGCGTTAGCACAAATGCAAAATGGAAAACGCCCTAAGCCGTTTTCGTTTTTGCATTTGTTCTAAAAAAAATGCTCATGTTTTAGTTCGTTTTTGTCAACTTAGCGCAAAATCGTAAAACAATGGCTCACCAACGTAAGGAATTCCTTATTCCTGTAAGTTCTTGACTATTTTTATACAGAATTTCATTCTATATTACACAGAATTAGGGAAATTCTTTACGTTTGGTGAGCATTTTTTTACGATTTTGCGCTGTTTGACAAAAACGAACGAAAACTTGAGCATTTTTTAGCATTTTTTGCATTTGTGCTTACGAAACGTAAAGAATGCTAAAGTTTGTGTTCGTTTTTGTCAAATTTAGCACAAATTTAGGAAAATGCTCACCAAACGTAAGGTAAAACCTAAATTCTGTAAGTTTGCTATTTCCCGTGCTTGCCGAATTTAGGAAAATGCTTTTTAAAAAAATGTATAACAAACGAGATAGCGGCATAGAGGTCCGTTTGATTTGATGAATGTCTTCATTCATAAATTAGCTTTTAAATCTAATTTCATCCAAATCTGAATAACTACCATTAGCAATAGATCGAATTATTTCTGAATATAAACCTATTGTTATTTTTTTTTACTACAGTTTATTCCAAAACCACGTGCTCCATCACAACAGCTGATCAAAATATTTGCAAAAAAAGTTCGTTTATGTTTCAAATTCGTGCGCTAAAACCTGGATTAACAATTTCTTATACGAGCGTAACCACAAGTTACAAAAACGATAACGGCTTTTAAAAAAAGTAACATAATTTGCAATAACATTTTTTTACGTATGATACGATAAAAAAATTAAATATAGACACTACGGCAAATTATAATATATATATATATATAGATATTACTATATATTATATAATATATATTATATATATATATACTATATATATATATGATATATATATTATAATATATTACTATAGTATCTATATATATATATATATATATATATATATATATATACTATTAATAATATACTATAATATATATAAATAAATATATACTTAAAATCATGGCTGTTTAAGTACAAGTACTTGTACTTAAAGTACATTTTTTGGAGTATTATACTTGTACTTGTACTTGCAGTTTCTAAAACCCAATGTACTTGTACTTGTACTTGTATACTTGCATCTTTTGTACTTGAAAATTTTGCAAAGAACTTGCAAGTACCTTTTGGCATTTTTTAACTTGCAATAATTTTCTTTTTTATCATTTTTCTACGTATTGATATTATTTTTTTATGTATTCTAAATAAATTTCCAATTTTACGAATATAAAGTATGTATTTATATAAGAATAATATATATATATATATATATAGTATATATGATAATATTATATATATATAATATATATAATAGTATATATATACTAGTTATATATATATATATATTATATATAATATAATGTATATTACTATGCATTATATTATATATATATATATAAATATATATATATATATATTTATATATATATATATATAGTATATATATATACTATATTATATATATTATAGTATTATATATAGTAATAGTACTATATACTATATACTATATATATTCATAATAAATATATGTAATATAATAAGTATATTATATATATTATATATTGATACATATATATATATGATAATATATAGTTATATATTAGTATATATATATATATAATATATATATATAGTATATAGTAGTATATTATACTTATAATAATTATGAATATATATATATAATATATAATTACTTATAAATATATATATATATATATATATATAATATATATATAATATATATATATTATATATAATATATATATATATATATATAGTAATATATATATATATATAATATATATATATATATATATATGGCTAGATCTACTTTTAATTAAATAAAAAATATTACTTTGTAATACGATAATATTTTACAAAACTTACCTTTAAAATGGTTTATTGTATAAATGTTTTCCCTTCTGTTTTTTATTTGGGCAAATTTTTCAATCACTTTTGTGTTGAATTGAGGAATCTCCTCTATAAAGTCTTTTTGTATTGATAGCACTGCAAGTGCGTTTAATCTATCTCTTGTGATGTTGTGTTTCTAAGAAGGGTTTTAATGCGCTTTAAAGTACTGAAACTACGTTCAGAATCGGCAGTCAACACGGGCGTCACTAAAACGATTTCTATTAATTTTGCGGCCTCTGAAAAAGCATCGCATAAACCATTATCGTCCAAAAAATTTATACAAGCCATTAACATTTGTGATGGAACTAAAGGTTTCATTATCATACATAACAGCTAACTCGGAAATTAGTCTCTCTTTTTATGTAGCATAGGATAATTATTTGCAATAGTTTGAATGTGATCAGATGGAAAACACTGCTTATGAGAATTAAATTGCTTCGGGTTGACAACAATATATGAGCGAAACAACTCAAAATTTTTAAATCTTTCATTTATTTCTGGTAATTATTTGGTTACAAGCCTTTGTCGCATCCGTTTTTAAGGTATCAGTAACTACACTGCATTTTTAAGTCTTTTTAATGAAACTTCTAAAACTTCACTATCATCCCCTGAAATAAGAATTTTGCTATATTGTGCCGTATTGTAGTAATTGAAGATTCAAAATGTTTCAAAGTTTCTTCAACTGTAGTAATATTATCTCACGAACTTCTGACAAATATTGTATAAAATTCTGTTATGTTTTCCCACGTTTCATAAAAAATAAGGAAGAAAATTAAACTGTAATGTCTTGGACGCGCCCGGTCTCCAATCAATCTTTATCAAAGAGCCTAGTCTGATTCACGGGCAGTATAGCTTTTATCGTCCAACGTCGACAGATCCTCTTTCCCAATTCTGAAATCCTTTAAAAAATTCCCCAACAGTTGTTTCTTGGTTTTTCTTTTATGCAATTTACGTATTTGGAATGAGAGGATTCCTCTAGGTTTTGGACAATCTTTCCACTCGTGAACATGTACAATACTTTTTGAAGCATAAATCGTTCGGGTGTTAGCGCTAGTTCGTCGAAAACGCACCAAATCCACTCAGATTAGGCAAAAAATATTTTTTATCATTTATTTGATGATTTATACTTTTTTTCAAAATTAAATTTATTTGTGTGCGTAACATGAACATAATGGGCGGTAAGGGTAGTACCTCTTCATTGCACTTGTCACACCCCGGTTGTGGACCGGCTCATAACAGCTGCTCCGTCATACCACTTGCTGCAATTAACTTGTTTGGTTAGATATCAAGATTTCTCCTCACACTTCTTCTTTCCACGAACACTTGGTTAGTCCGGTCGAATGTTAACTATTATTGAATATTAACAAACTAAAAATCTTTCGACAAGGGTTGTGACAAATTTCTAAAAAGACCCCCATAACGCGGCAAATATCACAATGTGGGCAGTGATATCGGTCGTTTCATCTGCTTGTAATGCGATACCAAAAAACTGACAATCCACATTGATTTGGATTTTTTTGGTCGATTAAACCATGATCAATCACACGTCAAAGGGCGCATTGTCATTTTGAATAGTTTTTGAGGTTTTTTTGCCACATTAGAAATTTGTCAGTGAATCTTTACTAGAACTAATCAAACTTAGAATGTAATAAACCATGTTAATCAATACTCGCCACGGACCGGTTAAATTAAGATTATGATTGTTGTCTACGTGACCTCTCAAAGGAATCGTGAATTCCGCAAAATTTTATACAATCTATAATTCTAGCGATATGTGTTAATTTTTTTCTACTTATCCGTTCACATTATGCTTTAAAATACTGATTCGTTGGACACCATCAATTGAAGGTAAATTATTTACATACCCAAGTTGGAATACTGAATACAATTATTCAAGTGAGTTCGGCTTCTTTCATGTTTGTGAATTTTCTCTGAGAGATGTTTTAAATCATTGCAACCTGTTCGTGCCCATACATTTTCACCTCCAAATAGCAGACAGTAGAAGCAAAATAAAGCATTTTTTGTATCACTTACAGTAAGCCATTTCTTTTTCTCAAACCAAGATTTACAAAACGTTCTATTCTTCTTTCCATTTTTCTGATTAACCTTCTCCCTTGCAGGCAGAGAGGTTCCACCTCTAGGAGCTTGTGCTTTATCTTCCTATTCTAAGGAGTAAAATGCCTTTATTAAAATATTATTTAATATATTCATTTGTTTGGACTATCAAACAGATATTTAGTCCTCATAGATGCCTCCTGTGAAAAAATTTTCAAAATCGGACCATCCGTTCCCTTAAAAAAAAAAAAAAAAAAAAAAAAAAAAAAAAAAAAAATCATTACGCCCCTTAAACGACTATTTAGGCTTGATGTATTTTCGCCTTTAAGAAAATGTTCGAACAACTAAATGACACTATAAGTTATTTAAATAAATTTATTGATTTAATTTTTTTTTTAATTGTCAATCATGCGTTGGTGTGGCTTCACTTTAAATGAGAGGACTGTATTTGAACGTACGAAATTATAATGAAAATGAATCCATGAATTACATCAAAATAGGCTTTCAAGTCCTTCGATTAAATTTCAAGAGGCTGAAAAGTACCTTTTTACTCTAGGACATTTCAAGACACTTAATTGTCACTAACTCAGTAATAGTATCATAATATAAACATTTCGCAGAACCTAATTGACAAACATCAAAATAAGAATTATTTTACAGACCCGGAAACGGTACGACACACAGATAACTAGAAAACATATTGATGACCATGTATACCCACACATGGGTACCTATAGGCCCCACAGGCCTAATAAAAAGTCGGCGACACACCACGAAGTACAGCAAGCCGTAAGACGTGGAAAGAGAAGCTCAGAAAGAGTCACATGAAACCATAAGCCAGTAAGACTGTCACAAGATGTGAAACGTAAGAGACAGACAGAACACAAGCTATATATATGTATAGAAATTTAAAGGCTATATATCTATAATATTATTATATATATATATATATTATATATATATATATATAATATAATATAATTTATTATATATTACTATATAATATATATATAGTATATATATATATATATATATATATATATATATATATATATATTATATATATATATATATAATATTATATATATATATATTAGGTACAGATCCGAAATATGATATGTCTAATATAATATATATATATTTAACAAATCATGTTGTTTTAAAGAAATATATGCAATAATGCAATTAATATCCAAGTGGGCCCGTTCACCCTGGCCCTAGCTTTCAATAAACTGAATGAATGAGAGTCTACGTCACAAAAGACGTGCGTGCGTACATTTGTTGTATACGCTTATTTATATATTCTCAAGGACTGATCATTTCGACTGCGCCCATAAGATAAGCTGCCCGACAAGCATCGTAAAAAAATGAAAAGTGTAATTTTTCGAGGAATTCAATAATTTGTGAATCAATGCAGCAAATACCACAACTTTGTTAGAGATCCGAAAATTAAAATAATGAAATATTTAATAAAATAAAATTATTTTTAATATAAGAAATATTATTTGTTTTTAAAAAAGCAATTCTGGTGAAAGCCGGGATCAAATCTTCCTTAAGCCGCCTGTATATATATATATATATATATATATATATATATATATAAGTATATATATTATATATTTATATATATAATATATATATATATTATAATTATATATATATAATGTATCATATATATTATATATTTATAATATATATATTCGAAAGTCCCTAAATTTGACATTTTAAATTATTATTAGCCGACCTAGTTTCGGGTAAAATTCTTCTTCAGCATCAAGACTTACATATAATAGTAAATTTTAAAGCAAATATTACTTTTACCATTAAATTCTTCCAAAATGTTGAAACAAAATAAACCATGAATGGATGATATATTAATGATTACAATATTATCGTGGTTAGGAGTTCATGAATTTAATTACGAAAATCTCTCACTTCAGGTTATTCTAAACGACTGTTAAAAGCTAGATTTTTCATTTTAAGGTCGGTTTGAAGATGCCAAAATATAGTGTTACGTGATCTACTACAACTGGAAATCGCCATCGAGTTCCTAGTTTTGGGTAATATTCTAAATTCGTATCATGTAATATGGTCGTTTTCCCTGAAGAGAATGAGCATTTTATAGCTGAAAAGGGGATGATGTAAATGGTCTAAAGTTGTAAATGAAATTATCTTTATGCTCATCAATACTTATGGAAAGGCTTCGTATTGTCTTTCATATGTAGGTGGATCGGCAGTCACGCTGCACTTGTAATGATATATTGCTGATGAGCATAGAGGTAAAGGGAGTTTTTTTAAATTTATAAAATATTTCCCCAATTTTGCTTTCACGTCGGACATATGGAATCTAAATTTAACGTTAGTGTAAAGTTTGGTTTTTAGAACCCAGTCAAATTTTAGCGTCGGTTTTCGTAATAACTGGAGTTCGCCGGCAGAGGCAAACCTTAATAATACAAAATATCCTTAGGACCTGTTATGTTAATTTAGCCTGAGACTTGTCTTATATGAAAAACTTTTTGCTGCCGACATAGTAATTTGTCTCAAAAAGTAGTTGAGTCAATTATATTCGGGAACCATCCTTTCAGAATAATGTTTTCAGATTGAAATCAGTTCTTGCTTATTGGTAAAATTAGGCATAGAGATGAACGAAATTTTGTTATCCCTTGTGTCGAAAAAGAGTTTTAGTTAAATTGATTTAAAGAAAAATATGAGGATGAAAATAAATTTTGTCGTCATATGTTGCCCAGTAAATAGTAAATATTAGGCGAGATGGTGATTGATTGGATTGGGAAGTTGTGCTTAACAGCGTTTTTCAGGAGGGTATGTTCCGCAAGGGATTGGGGAGAGCAATAATAGCCCTTATATAAGGGTAGTGGGATAAGGTAACTGTAGGTATATTAGGAATTAAGTTTATTGAGTGTTGTAAGGGGAAGAATATATGCTTGTATTTTGAGTCGAAGAGTACGCGGTTTTGTCGTGACTGAAAGGCTTGATTGGTTGAAGAACACAGCGGGCTTTTAGTAATGGTAGACGGGAAGTGAGGTGGA